>JANIPN010717917.1:0-11037 GCA_027478595.1 Erythroxylum anguifugum
CAGTACAGAACGCCTTACATTGAATGGCATCTGGGACGCAGTGTAGGTTCATCATCGACTGGAAGTGCTGTAGGTAAAGCAGGGGGTCAGTCTTTCCAGTATACTTTTCAGGCGTCGGTATTTTGGTACCGACCGGTGGAAGGCTATCCAAGAACTCTGGAATGAGAGGGGAACTGTATTGTACGGGCGCTCGGCCCCCGTAAGGATTCCGAACCAGATTGATCCGGTCGTCCGCGACTTTACCTAAGGCTTCGATGGGATGGAGATCGGCCATCGCGCCCTGCTGCTGAGCGGAGGTTTGCTGTTGTCCCAGACGAGACTAAAGAATCTGATGGATCACTAGCTCGGCCGCTTCCTCTATCTGCCGTTGGGTGAGAGGGGTTTGCTGCGGTGCAAGAGGGTTGGTATTCGGGAGATGCTGAGGGTGAAGATGGGAATTGGCCGCAGCGTTATCCTCCAGGGCTACGCTCTGCTCTTCTTGGTCTGAATTTTGAGGCTGCGGTCGATCGTTTGGGTGTGAAGACTGTGTGCGAGAGCCGGGATGTGCCGATGGGAGAGTATCAGGTAACGGCAAGGCCATTCGTTGCAACGCAAGTGCCGCGACGGCGGCAATATCAGGGTTGGCCGCTGCCCCCTGACTGATCTGTGTGGTTCTGGACGTGGTGCCCTGACGCCGGGCCCAACGGTGGGCGCCAAATGGTTCAGCCAGATTCTGCTGGACCGGAATATCATTGTCTTAATCCATGATCGTGCGTGATCTGGATTATCGAACAGCTGCAAAATAAACAAAGGCACGCCGGGAGTTGATTCCCGGGAGACCCCTCCGACGCTCAAGTCAGTACTTTTTAGAGGTTTAGGTGATTGGGAATATCAAATAACAGCAAGGGTTACAGTCTCATACCTCAATCCGATGGGAATAGTACCTTATATATGTTGTGGATGCTAGGTTTACGTACATCAATGTGTTTACATGGAAGTCTAACACCTGGTGGGCCGAACGGACCATAAACAGATGTAGATGGACCTAGGCCTAGCACAGCCGACCCAACCATATATAATTTGATGGCTTAGGTTGTCATTATAATAAGGTTCGATGCTTCCTGCTGTGTTGGATTGAGCTTCAAAATCTTCCCTATTATTTGAAGATTTGTATTCCCTTATTTAAAAGTGCGGTACTATGATTTTGGTGTACATGTAAATCTCGATTCTTACTTTTAAGGAAAAACACGAAATAGGCAAAGAGTAACATATGAAATGTCGACTGACCTGTGATGAAGGGTATCAAAGGTTGATTTATAATTTTTTGTTTGCTTACAATTCGATTACTGGATGCTCATTGTTAGAAGTTAATAGAACAATAATATAATTTGGATCAAATTGGGACACTTATTGTTAACGGCTTCATTTTAATTTAGATTTTCTAATTCAAATAAATTCAATTTAAATTGTTTTAATAAAATTTAAATTAATTAAATTTAAATTGACTAAACTTTAAATTAAACTTGAGTAGTTAACAATGAGTATCGGACTAGACTTTATTTATATATAGCGATAATTAATAAAAAAATATCATTTTAATAGATAATAATAAATCTAAATCTTTCAAAATTTTAAATTAAAATTTGAATTAACTTTTTAAATTTGATTTCAATTCTAATTAAATTGAATTAATATTATCAAGCACATCAAGTCAAGCCTAGCATTGCATTGTTTTTCAGTAGACCAATATATTTGTTAAAATTGTCTAACTCACTTCCAAAAGCTAGCTTAAAAAGGGGAGGTTTGCATACTATTATAAACTCTTGAATGCCCTTATAGTTGTTTGATGTGGGATTTCTGACACACCCCCATCAGTCTAGAGCAGGACTAGACATCTGATGGACATATTGGACAAAGGGACATAACTGGGCACCGCCCCAAACTATCGAGACAAACTAACACTTTCTAACAATATTCTTTAAATGACTTAGACTTTACCATCTTAAAGTCTCGCTTGCATAATGAGGTTAAATGTAAACACACCCTTGTTTTTTTAACGAGTGATTTTACGGCAAATCTTATAAAAGAGCCCCTGTGGTATACTTGATTATTCATCTTAGCCCTTGTGTTTTTAATTCGTTCACCTTAGTCCCTATATTTTTTATTCCCATTCAAGATACCCCAATTAGATATTTTCGGACAAATTTGTCCATGGAATCAAGAGATTAAAAAAATATATTTCAATAATCTAAGGGCAAATTTGTCCGAAAATACCTAATTGAGTTATTTTGAATGAGAATAAAAAATACATAAACTAAGATGAACGAATTAAAAATACAAAGACTAAGATGAATAATCAAATATATCACAATTGACGTGATTTGCCATTTTAATCGGTTGCATTGCAAATTCGAAATGCTCCGTAAGAGGACGATAGGAGTAGACACCTAAAAGACAATGTGGATGCCATGTAGGAATAACAGACACCTCAAAGAAGACGAACCATGTCAGAAATCTACAGACAGCCACTTTCCTTTCTGTTAATAAATGACAAATCGCCAACTTCTAAAGATAGCCACTTTCGTTTCCGTTAATAAATGACAAATCGCCAACTTCTAATTACCAATTTTTATTTTATTTACACCTCGGTCCCTACCTTCCCACCTTCTCCAGCTTCCTTTTCCTTTTCTCAGAGCTCAGTGCTCTCACTAAGCACGCTACCACCAACACTATCTCGTTCTCTCTCTCACGCACACATGAACACACACGCAAGCTCGCCCTAAAGTAAAACACATTTCGCTGGAGAAGTTTGGATTATCAGCTTCCTTCTCCGCTAGTAGTAATTTATATTTATCTTCCGTTGTCTCTGCTCTCGATATCTAGCCGTTGAAAGCAATAAACTTGCCTGCTTTTTCTTTTCCCGAATTTATAACCATTTGTACACTAGCAAGGTAATGTTCTGAAGATTGTCGAGGGCCAAGTTTGTTCCTTGCCCTTGTTTTAGCTGTATTTTTTCTCTTGCCCAAGTTTGAAGCTGTGATGATGAAGTAGTCACATACTTTATTCCATTTCCTGGGTAAGGCTATACTGCAAAAATGGCGACAATGTGGGAAACACATAGCAAGTTGCTTACCTTGTTATTATCCTTGGTCATCTTGCTTTCTCCGTGCGTGAGATCTCTAAACCCGTCGTTAAACGACGACGTGCTTGGGCTGATCGTGTTCAAGAACGACCTTCAAGATCCACGGGGAAAGCTTTCGTCTTGGAACCAAGACGACGACACTCCATGCACATGGATTGGCATCAAATGCAACCCCAGAACCAACCGGGTCTCTGACCTCAGTCTCGACGGCTTTTCCCTGTCGGGTCGAATCGGGCGTGGACTATTGCAGCTCCAGTTTCTCCAAAAGATCTCACTTTCCAGGAACAACTTCAGTGGTGCTATTAGCCGCTCTCTCGCTCGCCTTCAAAACCTCAGAACTCTGGATTTGAGTCAAAACTCTCTGTCTGGCCCTGTTCCAGATGACTTCTTCAAGCAATGTGGGTCTCTTAGAGCCATTTCCTTGGCTCAAAACCAGTTTTCAGGGAACATTCCGTCCTCTGTAAGCTTGTGTGCTTCTCTTGCCTGTATAAATTTCCGTTCCAATCAATTCTCTGGATGTCTGCCACCTGGCATCTGGGGTTTAAATGGGCTGATATCACTTGATTTGTCTGATAATTTGCTGGAGGGCGAAATTCCGAAAGGTATTGAACTTTTGAAAAACTTGCATGATATTAATCTAAGAAAGAACCAGTTTACTGGAGAAATTCCGGATGGGATTGGGAGCTGTTTGTTGCTGAGGTCTGTTGATTTTAGCATGAACTCATTTTCTGGGTACATTCCAGATACAATGCATAAGCTTGGTTTGTGCAATTATGTTAATCTTAGCAGCAACTTGTTAGCCGGCCAAGTTCCAAACTGGATTGGAGATATGAAAAGTCTTGAAAGTTTGGATCTTTCCAGGAACCGGTTCTCGGGTCAGCTTCCAAACTCGATCGGGAATCTTCAGTCGTTAAAGGTAATAAATTTTTCTGCTAATAGTTTAAGTGGAAGCCCACCCGAGTCTTTAGCCAATTGTGAAGGTATTTTGGTGTTGGATTTAAGCCAAAATTCATTCAGTGGAAACATTCCTTGGTGGATTTTCGGTTCGGGTTTGGATAAAGTTTTGCATTTGGAGAATAAGATTAGTAGGAGTTTCAACTCAGTTGCAGTAACAAAGCTTCAAGTTTTGGATTTATCTGATAATGAATTTTCCGGTGAAATTGGAGCTTCTGTTGGGGGTTTGCGCAGCCTAAAATTTTTGAATCTATCTTATAACTCTCTCGAGGGGTCTATTCCTGCTACCATTGGTGAGTTAGAGGAACTGGATGTTCTTGATTTGAGTGATAATAAGCTAAATGGAAGCATTCCTTTGGAAATTGGCGGAGCTTCTTTAAAGGAACTGAGGCTAAATAGGAACTCCTTGTCGGGACAAATTCCTGGTTCTATTGGCAACATTTCTTCCCTAACAACTTTGTAAGCTCTCTGACCTGTGTCTTTCCTGGTCTTTTTTTCTCTAGGAAAATATAGATAACGATCTTGAGTCACATAAACTGATCTGTTTCGAGGACTTGAGCTTATTATTTTACTTTTAAATCCTGAAATCTTCGCATTACAAACAAGTCCAGTTACTGAATTAGATGCAAAATAGTGTATTGGAATCAAGGACGCTACCCTTTCTCGAATACAATGTTCTGACCTGATTAGTAAATAAACCCAGTTTCATTTTGAAATGCATTTTTCAATTGGTAGTCATCCCCAAACCTCTAAAAAATAAAGAAGCATGAATTTGGTTATGAAGCATTCTTTAGAATTTTTTTCTTGGGTCAAAACTGATTGTTAAAAGAATAATATGACGTTTAATTTGTCTGTGGTTACTGCCAGATACCAGAGTAAGGAAAATCCTTGATTTGCCTGGCATTCGGCTACATTTATAGTCATCTGGATTGATATGTCTTCATCGTTCTGACAAGTCGTTTTTTCTTTTGTTTCTTGTTTCCTTCTCCTTTTTCCAATTGGTTGGTGAAGAGTCCTATGTCAAAACAGCTTGTCAGGTCCAATACCTGCTACAATAGGAAAACTTGCAAACTTACAAATTGTGGACTTTTCATTCAATAACCTAAACGGTAGCCTGCCCAAACAGCTAGGCAATCTTCCTAACCTGTCCTCCTTCAACATTTCCCACAATCATTTGCTGGGCCAACTTCCTGCTGGCGGTTTCTTCAACACCATATCGCCTTCATCTGTGCCTGGCAATCCATCCCTTTGTGGCGCTGCTGTTAATAAGTCATGTCCTGTAGCACTTCCCAAGCCTATTGTTCTGAATCCAAACTCGTCTTCTGAATTACCTTCTGATACTATACCTCAAAATATTGGTCACAGAAAAATAATCTTAAGCATATCTGCTCTCATTGCAATTGGTGCAGTGGCTTTCATTGTTGTTGGTGTTATTGCCATCACTATCCTCAACCTTCGTGTTCGGTCATTGACATCTAGCTCCGTGGCTGCCGTTACATTATCTGCAAGTGATGATTTCAGTCATTCCTCCTCTACAGATGCCAACTCGGGCAAACTTGTCATGTTTTCAGGTGAGCCTGACTTCAGTACTGGAGCACACGCTTTGCTCAACAAGGATTGTGAACTAGGGCGTGGTGGGTTTGGAGCAGTCTACTGCACAGTCCTTCGAGATGGACATCCAGTTGCAATCAAGAAGCTCACTGTTTCAAGTCTTGTCAAGTCCCAAGAGGATTTTGAAAGAGAAGTAAAAAGTTTGGGAAAAGTCAGGCATCAAAATCTTGTTGCACTTGAAGGTTATTACTGGACTCCGTCCTTACAGCTCCTTATATATGAGTTTGTCTCTGGTGGAAGCTTGTATAAACATCTCCATGAAGGATCGTGTGGACATTTTCTTTCTTGGAATGAGAGGTTCAACATAATTGTTGGGACTGCTAAGGGTCTGGCCCATTTGCACCAATCAAATATCATCCATTACAACATAAAATCAAGCAATGTTCTTATTGATGATACTGGTGAACCAAAAGTCGGAGATTTTGGCCTAGGAAGGTTGTTGCCAATGCTCGACCACTATGTGCTGAGCAGCAAGATTCAGAGTGCATTAGGTTACATGGCACCCGAGTTTTCGTGTAGAACAGTTAAAATAACCGAAAAATGTGATGTTTATGGGTTTGGAGTCTTGGTTTTGGAGATTGTGATTGGCACTAGGCCTGTTGAGTATATGGAAGAAGATATGGTGGTGCTCAGTGATATGGTCCGTGGTGCATTAGAAGAAGGGAGGTTGGAAGAATTTGTTGACGAAATGCTCCTTGGTAACTACCGTGCGGAGGAGGTAATTCCCATAATTAAATTGGGTTTGATTTGCACATCACAAGTGCCATCAAACCGCCCTGACATGGCAGAGGTACTTAACATACTGGAGCTGATCAGATGCCCTTCAGAAGGTCAAGAGGAGTCGGGATGAATATGAGAACACATATTTGGATTCAAGAGAATGGGATTCAACACATATTTGGAATTCAAAAAGATTATCCTGGAAGAGGAACCCGATTTGTTCAATTGAAGATAAAGGAGATAATGCTTGCTGTAACTGATAAATATTTGAAAGAAATTTGATACGAAATTTCAAGATTAATTGCATAATTAATCACCACAAATAATTAACCCTAGAATTGTAACATACCATATTCAATAATTTGATAGATAAATACCTGGAAACTGGGGAAACATTGAATCCATTGTAGTTTTTCGTGAAACGATGTGATCGAGATGCAGAGGATTTACTACTACTATTCCAAACCTGATTAGCAAAAGCACACATACAGTTTTTAATGGGGTGACTGTATTTAAAGGTTGGCTAGCAATAGGGCCTCCTGTGTTTTATAATACATGGGCTAAGCCTACCCATCATAGCAGGCTCATGAACACAGGCCCAATGACACATTAAAAAGAGAATTACCATTGACATCTAATTAATCGGGGTTTGTACACAATTATGTTTATTATGCTAGTCCACAATAATGATAAAATTCTATCAATATTTTGTAGCCACGGTTCTCCTGTTTCATTTTTGTTTTATGTTAGTAGTTCTTAACGGTCCTGCAACTAGATTACCGGATTCCTTTTGACGGATTTCCAATATTTGGGACCCTGTAAATATACTTTTTTTACCAGTTTCCATAGATTGATGAGCAGAAATTCGATTGGTTAGTGCGAAATTGATTTCTTGTGCCGTAATCCTAAATTATACGGGTGGTGTTAAAATTTGATCTTTGCCCTAGCTTGTTAATGCTTAGCTGATACATGCAATCAAATATCTGAGAACCGTCTTCAAGATATAGCCTGATGCTGTGTACTCCTCAAGGGGCACAGTTGAAAATGAGCTGCTTAAATGGAAAAGAAAACTTGATTATTTCTGTAATTGTCCCGTCGTGAAAATGACAGCAATTCGAAAGTTGGTAAAGAAAAGTGAAAAACATTACTCTTACAAATCAAAAGCAACTTGGCCTGCCGGCCTGAGGACTGTCTTCAGCAAGCAAATCCTAGGGCTCCAAATGAATATTCGGAAATGGCTCATAGGAAGAAACCAAAAGCAGTGCATTGGGTAGGGAGACAGCTGTTGTGTAATGAAAGATATATTGAGGTCCAATCCAATGGCAATGGCGTACAGTTACACAGTTAATTCTAATGTTTGCTGTATTTATTTTTCGTTAACCGATCTTATTACGCATCTTTTCAGGAATGCGCAGCTTTTGTTTCTGCCGTCTGGGCTGTCTTCCACTAGTTTTAGTTAGTACTTCTGTATACCATTACTCGCATATTCATATCTTAATAATAAGTGTAGCCAAAGAGATAAATGCAAGCATTCCACAAAATTGACTAACTAAATCTCGGTCGTCTCCGTCTTCTTTTCTTATGTAACGTAATAATTGACATTTGACTGTATTTTAAACTTTTTATTAATTATTTAAGTCACGTCAATTTGACTAATTAACGGTTCCAACTTCCAACAAAGTATAGTACTCCCTCCAATTCATAATAAGTGTCGTTTTAGAAAAACGTACGCTTATTAAGAAAGCTAATGAAATTATAGAAATATCCTTATTAATACTCCCATGAAGTTACCTCGTGACCTCCGTTTTGTGATCTGTGTAATTAAGATGAGAGAAAAATTAAAGGTTAATTTTGGAAGTAAAATTATAAATATGTATACAAAGTCAAAAATGACACTTATTTTAAATAATTAAAATATATCTAAAATGACACTTATTATGAATATTTAACTAAAATTTTATTTAATATAGTAGACAGGAAGAGTGAGAATATACGTAGGAGGGACAAGTACAAAGATACAGCCATCGGTTCTTTGGGCCATGAAACAAAGGAGGGAGAGGGAAAGGGGTTGGAACACCCTGTTCTTCTCAGGGGGTTGGAACACTATCTTATATTCTTACAAAACTACAAAGAAGATATGTTAGCAATTGGGTGATACGTATAAATGATAACTATTGAGACTATTTATAGGGATACTATTTTGTCATTTATTTTAAGTTTTTAATAATATGTTAATGACTTCAACTTGTCTGTTTGTTTGAAGATAACCGAAGATAGTTGAAGTTTAAACTCTTTGTAGATGATAGAACTCAAAATATATTAAACAGAAATATTACTTCTATATCGTTAGTAACCGTATCAGATATTTCATAAAATTTGAATACATTAAACAAAAAATATATTAACCTAAATATTTAAAAGTGTTGTTGTAACGATTGATTAGGGTTCTAAATTACTATCAATAGGTATTTTTTCATTGGTTTTAGTATCAAAAAGTTTTTAAGTGTTGTATATACACATTTCAAAGAATTTTTCCATGATCGGAGTAGTTTTATCTTATATTTTTATAAGTGAGTCATTTTGAGTTATAAAGTGAATAAGTAGGATATGTTTGAGTTGTAATCTTTTGTTAGAGTTTGGATATTCTGTTTGGGAGTATTCCAGAATAAAGTTTATTCTTCTCCTTAGAAGAAGATTATACGAAGGATAGTCTTTACCAAGAAAAATTGTATAAAGGTTATCTTCACCTTAAAAGAAGAATTATAGTGAAATTTTAAGAAGAGTCTTAATAGTGGATGTACATAAGGGTTATTTTTAGAACCACTATAAATCGGCTTGTATTCTCTCTCTCCTTATCCTCTTAAAATTATTGTTTCCTTTTTAAATTATTGTTCAATTGTTTGATTAATTTATCAAACAATTTTCTTATCCTTATTTGTATTGATTATTATTACTTGAGTACATTCGTTATAAAAATTGTTGAATTTTTTAAACTTCCAATTCACTCTTCTATTGGGCACCACTAAAGAAGAGGTATCAAAGTAGGACTATTGAGCAAGCATTTTATCAAAATCTTCTAGTAAAGATCATAATGACATATTTAGGAGCATCATCATTATCATTTAACCAAGAGGGACAAAGCATTAGTAGACCACTTTTTTTATGGCAATGATTACCTTTATTAGAATATTAGGATGAATTTCTTCTTAAAGACCGAAAGTGTAGACCTTTGGAAAATAATGTCAAATGGTCTCTTTATTCCAACAAAAATTATAAATAACAAAAAGTACCCAAATTAAAGGAAAAATGGGAACCTCAAGATAGGAGATTAGTTTCCTTGAATAGTAAGGTCATACACATCCTTTTTGCATGCATTGGAAAGAAATGAATTCAATAAGGTCTTTATGCGTGAGACAGTTCATGAAATTTGGCATACTTTAGAAGTTATACATGAGGAAATCAATTAAGTATAAGAGAGTAAAGTATTCTAACGCATCAATATGAATTGTTTTAAATGAAGCGTGATGAAAGTATATCTAGAATATATACTAGACTTATTGATATTATTAATTCTCCCAAAAGTCTTTGAAAGACCAATACTAATGTTGAGATAGTAAGAAAGTTGTTTAGGTCACTTTCAAAAATATGAAAAGCTAAAGTGATGGCTATATAAGAAGTCAAGGATCTAGCAACACTACCATTGGATGAACTTATTGGATACCTCCTTATATACAAATGAGATTCCAAGAGACAAAGAAGAAACAAAATTCTCAAAGAAAAAGAATTTAGCGAATAAAGTATTAAAGAAATAATTAAGAAAAGAGGAAGACACATCAACTAGTGAAAGCAATGAAGAATAAAGTGGTTTAATCACTATAAAATTTAAGAAAGTTCCTAAAAAAGAAGTTCTACAAAAAAAAGGACTTTAAGAAAGGTAAAAACAATCTAAAACATAAATTACCTCATATATTAATTGCTTTGAATATGAAAAACCTAACTATATAAAGTGATAAAATCCTCAATTCAAAGATGATGAGAAGTATAAGAGAAACTATAACAAGGAGAAGAAGGACAAAAATAAAACAGTTAAAGCCTTAACTTGGGATGACGTAAATGAATCTGAAAGCCAGCATTTAGAAGAAGAGATAACTCATATATGCTTTTCTGCTATGGAGGATGATGAGGTAACATCCAACCATAACTCATATGATAGCGATATTGATTTAACTTAGATGAATTAGTTGAAAGTATAGAAATCATGAGTAAGCAAAGGAAGATATTATCTTCTAAACTCAAGGAAATTTCTAAAGAGTTGGATGCATGCAATCCAAAGAATGAAAAGATGAAAAGTAAATTACATAGCGTTAATGTTAGACCCCGAACCTTTTTGCAAGTTAGGACTATTAAATGAGAAGTGGTTCATGATTATTCATGTGTAAAGAAAGTAGAATCAATGAAATTGAAATGAAATGGAAAATATGGTTTAGATCCAAAATGGATTTTATGTGATATATTAAAAGTTAAATTGAATGATGGTTTGAAGGTTTGAGGCTGGGAAGAAGGTTTGGAATGTTTTGCCAGCTCATGTCCGTCAAACGGACATGGAAGTCCATTTAACGGACAGTCTCGGG
>JANIPN010718023.1:0-11037 GCA_027478595.1 Erythroxylum anguifugum
TAAGAATTACAATTTGCTAGCTAAGGATTACATTTCAAAATGGGTTGAAGTTAAGGTTACTTTATCTGACGATGCTAAAAATGTTATAGATTTTGTTAAGTCCAACATTTTTGTCAGGTTCAGGATGCCTCGAGCTATCATTAACGATCAAGGAACCCATTTTTGCAACAAGATTTTTGAGGCTTTGATGAAGAGGTGTGGTATCACACACCGAGTTTCTACAGCCTATCATCCGCAAACAAGTGAACAAGCTGAGGTGTCCAAGAGGGAGATCAAATCCATACTGAAAAAAGTGGTGAATCTGAATAGAAAAGATTGGAGCTTACGATTGGACAATGTCTTGTGGGCATACCAAACTGCTTACAAAACTCCAATAGGCATGTCACCATACAGGTTAGTTTTCGGTAAGCCTTATCTTTTACCTGTGAAAATAGAGCATAAAGCTTATTGGGTTGTGAAGTAGTTGAATATGGATCAGGTAGAGGTTGGTATCAATAGGAAGTTGCAATTGCAAGAGTTAAAAGAAATTCGTAATGAAGCATATGAAAATGCAAAAATCTATAAGGAAAAAACTAAAGCTTTTCATGATAAAATGATTTCTAGGAAACAATTTTCAATTGGACAAAATGTTCTTCTTTATTATTCAAAGCTTAATTTGTTTCCTGGAAAATTATGACCTTGTTGGTTTGGACTGTTTGTTATTACTAACGTTTTTTCTAATGGTCTCGTAGAAATTCAAAGTTTAGATACTTCTAAGGTATTTAAAATTAACTGACACTGCCTGAAGCCCTACTATGAGAACATTTCAGTTGAGCACGTGGAAGAAATATAGTTGGTATCCCCAACCTATTTCTAATCAGGTAAGTAATGAAACATGTCCAGCTAAAGACTTTAAAGAAGCGCAATCGGGGCAACTAGTAAAAATTTTCAGGTTTGTTTATTCTTTTTATTTTTCAACGGTTTTCATTTTCATTTTTATTAGGTTTATTTCATTTTAGTTATGAATTTAATTTTTAGTAATTTAGCATTTTCAATTCTTCAATTTTTATTCTTTTATCTTTTCATTAAAAAAACAAAATAATTTCTCTTTCCCACAGGCCCCAAAATCCCCCTATCTTTTCCCTCTTCTTCTTTCACTTAGTTTTTCTCACCATTGTCATTCACTGCAGATTTTACACATTACTGCCACATCGTGGACACCAAAACACCTTCTCCATACAATACCCAACTTTCTACCCTATTTTTCACTATGAATCACCATTCCTCTTCACGATTTTGCAGGTTTCTTGTTCTGTCTTTTGCAAATTTCAAGAGTGCATTTCTACAAATTTTCGAATCATGCCAAGGAGAAAGAGTGAATCTCGAAGATTGGCCTCTCCAATAAGGTCTTTTGTTGACCTTTCATCTCCATCGCACCACCTCAACCACGACAATGCCTACTGCCACAGCACCAACGCAAACCGCACCACCAATTTTAGCTGCAACTCTAGGGCCGTCTACCTGTAATTGAACAAGGAGAGGGAAGGAAGCTGAAAACCACAGCCAATGAAGCACACGAAGTGGTGGCTTCACCTCTTTTCGACTTCCGAAAGATACAAAGTGTTTTTAGAAATTTAGTCAAAGGAAAATCTACCCTTGTAAGTGTATTCTTCTCGATATGCTTGAAGCATTGCAAGTCTATGAGTCTTTTACACAAATGATGGGTCCTATTTATTGGAGTGTATTTTCTAGAATAGCTTGTCTTGCTTTTGTTGAATTGACCAAGGAATTCTACAGTACAGTTCAATTTAACTCTCATGAAAAATTTGATGCATTTACAGAAGGAATTATAGAATTTCGGTTGATGGAAAAAGAATTTGCTTTATCGATTGCTAAATTTAATGTGGCTATGGGATTTGTTTCATCCGTTGAAATTAAAAATGAGTTGTTTATCAATTCTAGATGTGATTATCATGAGGAATTTAATGCATCGAAATTGTGGAGTCAATGGTCTGTTGATCCTAATCCCTACAATGCTAGTGTTTCTAGGAGTTCGTTTTTCAAAAATCATGTTTTTAAAATTATAAATCGACTCTTAGCATACAATTTTTCAGGGTGTCGGGGTTCTACGGGGACATTGTCTAAAGTGGAATTTTATTTTATGTGGTGTATGGATAGGCATATTCCTGTTAATTTAGGTTTCTGGTTTTTAACATAATTTCAATCTATGTTACATAAGAAATCTAAACCTTTGATTCTCGATTCTTATATCACGCAATTGGCCGTTAATTTGGATTTATTAGACCTTGATAATACTGATATGAATGTGGCATGTGGTATAGAACCTTTGGATTTCGATTGTTTGCGTAGGATGGGAATTGTGGATCTTAGCCATGGTCGAATAACTTTCACAAATTCGGGCCCAACTACTCTTTCCACTACAAGACTAGCTGCACAAAATCAGGTTTCCACAACTGAACCAAGTAGTCACCACCCCTCTCAAGCCAATTTGGAGGACTGCCTCAGTTGGCTCAAACACAGAATGCATCGGTTAGAGCATAATTTGATGGCTTATTGGGAGTATGATTCCAACCTCCATATCCGCCAACACTATGATTTCAGCATTTTCAAATAGAGAAGCATTCTTTTCTCTTTTCCTTTATATTTGTGCTTCTTTAATTTTATGTCCTAAAATTGAGGACAATGTTGGTCTAGGTGTGGGGTAAGGAATTGGAGTACTCTTTTTCGATTTTTGTGTGTGATTTTTTTTTTCAGTTTTTGCATGTTGGTTATGCATGTTAAGCCATCAAGCTTTATCATATTAGTTGGATGAGATTAAATGTATGCATGAAATTAAATTGGGTTATGTGAGTCTAAAGTGAATCATGTGGATTGATTATAATAACCGATCTTGTAAACATTAGTCAAAATTTTGACATTTGAGTGATTAGGTAATTTGTGGAATTGAAGTGATTTCTTAAGTTAAACCTAGGAGCGGAATTGAGCTTTAATGACATCATCTTTATGTCATTCTATTTCTTTGTATTGTGTGATGCTCCTCTAATCAGGCTTACCTTCAGAACTTGCACTAAACCAGATTGAATTTGTTTGATTACATGGGATATAGAAATGATTAAGGCCTTCTTTGTTTTTACACCGTTTAGCTTAAAAATGACCCACCTAGTTATTTTTCCTTTACAAATACTTTTGAGCCTTTAATCTTGTTTTTCAATCAATCATCTTACATTGAAACCCACCCAAAAACCCTATTAGCCTTACCCTATTACAAGTTGAATGAAGCATTGAGTAATTTGGGACTTTTGTTCTATATTGTATTCTGAGATATTTTTATAGATACTTCTACTCATGTGTTTGTTAAATTACGCTGCTAGTAATTTCTCTTGTTTTTATTGCTCTCCCTTGTTCATAGCCAAGTAAAAAAAAAAGAAAAAAAGGAAAAGGAAAAAGAAAAAGAAAGCAAGAAGAAAGAAAAAAAAGAAAAAGAATAAAGCATAGTAGCATTAGTTAGTATGAGTAGTTGTAGTCCTTTGTGTCATATGGTTATTTCATAATTTTAATTTAAATGTCCCTTTTACTTGGCACTTTATGAATGCTTGTGATTAACCCTTTGCCATTTTTACCCTACCTTTGAGCCTAGCCCCATTACAACCCATAATAAAGTCCTCATGATCTATGAGTTCATGTAATTCAAATGAATGATAACTGGTAAATTTGCAAGTCTATGATAGTGCAATATGTTAGAGGGAGATTTGAGAGAAACACTTTAACCTTAAACACTTGAATGTAAGAGAGAAATCTGTGAGAAGAATTCACTTTGATTTCATACTTACCTTTTGAACAAAGATGTCTTATTTTGACTTTGTTTATTTGTATTGGTGAAAAGTGATTACAATGTATGTTACAACCTAAGTCTTATTGGCCCAAGTAAATGAATTGTGTGCACTTAATCATATAAAGGACGAATTGATGGAGTGTAGAGGTTTGGTATGTTTGCTCGAGGGCGAGCAAAGGTTTAGTGTCGGGGAATTGTTAAGTTGTCGTTTTGTGCTTATTTTGTATTTAAATCTCTTTAATGTGTTGAAATTATTATTCAAAATTTATGGATTTGTTTCTTAATTGTTCTCAGATGATTTTCAACATTTAAGAGATAAAATTGAATAAAAAAGATGCAAGGGAAGCAAGGATAATTTGAAATTCCAGGCTGGCAGGAAATTCACAAAAACTATCTGTAAGGTTTGTTTTTAAATGCAGATTTGATTTACTTAAGATTTCAATGATTTTGAGAATCAGATTGCATCCTTATTGATGGGGATCGACCACCTGAATTTAGGGGAAGATTATCTGTAAAAGATCATGGAAAAAAGGACGAGATCGAAGGAGAGAAAAGGGGATTTGCGTTACTGTTCGCATGTGCCACTTGAGGATAGTTTTACGTTTTTTTTCTGTAGAATTTTCCTTCTGTTCTTTTTGTCAGCCAGAATTAGGTTTTTCATTTTCTGTAGTATTTTCTCTAGGAATTTTTGGATTTTCTAAGAAAGACCAAAGATGGAGACTTTACAATTGGCTATTTCTTTGTTGATTTTTGCTTTCATTATGAGTAACTAAATCCTTTTTCTTGGTTTTGGGAAACCACCTTATCATCTATTATGTGTGAGATGTTCCAATAAAGTTTGTTTTATTGACGAATATTGAGTGCCTCCTGAACTACTTTTTACGATTAAATTGGTTGATTTCTAGGATGTGCAACTAGGAATTGATTCGTTTAATAGCCGGATTAGTAGGATATGACGTTCATTTTTGCTAATCACAACTGGCAACTAGGATTACCATCTTTACGTTAAAGTTGGAAATTCTAAGAAGAAACTCATTTTGATTAAATGCATGTCGTACATGTGTTGTTTTGTTCATTGGTTTCTTAGTTCTTAAACCTATTACTCAATTGAACTTAAGATCATATCTAAGTTTCTGATTAATAAGAATGCTTAGAATACATGTTTCTATTCATTTAAACTTAAAAGAAAACATTACCCAATGAATGTTTGTCGATGAACTGAATTTTATATCAAGGATCCATATTAGTGTGATAACGTTGGTGACCCGAAACCAAGGTTTGTCTATTGAAATTTTAGATCCAAATACTTTTGTTAATTTTCATTTTTTGTTATTTCTAAATTATTAAATTGATGTGAATTGAAACCCCTTTTTTACTTTGTTTAGTTTTGAACTCGTACACTCTTTATCTTTAAAATTCCTCGTGGGAATGATCTCAATTCTTCAATAGTACGTTTTCATTGCTAGAGTTGGTATTAATTTGGTTGCAGGTGACAGCAGTACCAATACCTCTTTGAATTCTTGGCAATCCTAACACAAAGTCCATAGACAAATCTTCCTAAATAGCATTAGGAATCAGCAATGGCATGTACAAACCAGCATTAGAAGTATGGCCGTTGTATGTTTGGCAAGTTGTACACCTTTCTACGATGGAAACAATATCTCTTCTCATCTTTGGCCATTAGTACCTATTCCTTACTCCTTCAAGACTTTTGTATATGCCAAAATGACCAGCTAAACCTCCACCATATAATTCTCTAATCACCTTCTCTCTAAGTGATGTCCTTGGAAGACAAAGTTGGTTTGCTTTCATCAAAAATCCATCCTGCACATAAAAATCATCATGGTTTTTTTTCTAAGCACAAATTCCATATTTCCTTGAAGTCTCCATTATCCATGTACAATTTTTAAAAATATTCAAGACCCTCCACTTCCATACTCAAGGTTTTAATCATGGCAACTCTTCTACTTAACACATTAGCCACAGTATTCTTATTTCCAAATTTATGAACAAGTATGTATGGAAATTTATCAACAAAAAAAAGCTAACCACATAGCATGCATCTTCGTTCCCAATTGGTTCTGACTTCCTAAATACTTCAAGGGTTGATGGTCTGTGTATAAAATAAATTCTTTCCCAATCAAATAATGTTCCCAAATCTTCAAAGCCCTCACAATAGCATAAAATTCTTTATCATATGTAGCCCATTTTTGTCTTGCATCACACAACTTCTCACTGAAGAAAGCAATTGGCCTATTTACTTGAGACGATATAACTCCTATCCCAACTCCGTTAGCATCACATTCCACTTCAAATAATTTATCAAAATTGGGCAGCGCTAAAACAGGTGTTGTGCACAACTTCTCTTTGATAAGTGCAAAACTTTGCTCTTATTCTTCTCCTTATTTGAACCTTCCCTTTTGTAAGCACTCAGTAATAGAAGCCACAATGCTGTTAAATTTTTTGATAAAATGCTTGTAAAATGTTGTAAGTCTATGGAAGCTTCTTACATCCCCAACATTTTTAGGTACAAGTCATTCCCTAATAGCCCTAACCTTATGATCATCAACCTTCATGCCATCCTTCCCTACGACAAAATCAAGGAACAACAAACTTTCAGTCATAAAAGTACACTTCTTTAAGTTGTCATATATTTTGATACTTCAAGCACACTTCTCAAGTGATCAAAGTTCTCTTCTTTTGTTGCTGTAAATAAGGATGTCATCAAAATATACCATCACAAACTTGCCTGTAAAAGGCTTGAGAACTTGATTCATTAACCACAAGAAAGTGCTACGGGCATTGGTTAGCCCAAAAGGCATCACCAACCACTCAAATAATCCATCCCTAGTTTTGAAAGCAATCTTCCACTCATCTCCTGACCTAATTCAAATTTGGTGATAGCCACTTCTAAGATCAATTTTAGAAAAATTTACTGCCCTATTAAGCTGATCCAACATATCATCCAACCTTAGTATAGGAAATTTATACCCAATAGTAATTTTATTGATTGCTTGACTATCCACACACATCCTCCAATTATCATCTTTCTTAGGTGTTAGTAAAGTAGGAACAATACATGGACTCAGGCTCTCTTTAATATACCCCTTTCTAATCAACTCCTCCACTTTCTCCCTTAAACTCTCATTATCCTTTGGACTCATTTAGTACTGAGGTAGGTTAGGCAAACTAACCCCAGGAACTAAGTCAATTTGGTGTTGAAAATCTCTCATAAGAGGTAATTCATTAGGCAATTCATCAGGCACTACCTCTGCAAATTCCTCTATAATGGGTTGTACCTATAAGGAAATTTAGCTTTTTTCCTTCTTACTCTGTTCTTCCCCTTTTACTATCAATAAGTGTACCTTCCTTGTTTATTTCATTTCATTTACAAAGCTTCCCTTGTTTTCTTTACTTCTAACAATGGCTTCTTTCCCTCATTTGGCTTTGATGTCTTTTTTCCACCTATAAGTACCAATTTATACCTTACTCCATCTTTTAAAAATAGATACATATTCTCCTTACTAGAGTGAGATGAATCAACATCATATTTCCATGGTCTTCTTAACAAAATTTGACATGTATCCATATCTACAACATCCCAGTAATGTTCATCTAAGTATTTACCCACAGAAAATGGTACCTTACATCTTTCTATGACACGAACATCACCCATATTTATGATCCAAGCACTACTGTAAGGGTTTAGATGGGGTTCAATTGGTAGCTTAAATTTTTGTACTGTTGATTTGCTGATGATGTTCTCTTGACTTCCTCCGTCAATTATCAGTTCACAAAGATAACCTTCTACCATACATCTAATGCTAAACAATTCATGTCTTTGCAAATTTTCATGTTCTTTCCTAAAAATCATCAACCTCCTAATGACACCCAAAAAAGCATCTTCTTCATCTCCATCAGGTCTGCATTCTTCCTCCTCATATGCTTCTTCAGTTTGTTCTACTGTATTAACAAATTTTCTTTTGAACACTCAATAGAATGATGATCAGGTTCTCCACATTTAAAACATTTGAAAGGAGCAAGTTTTGCATAAGGGTTTGTACTTTTAGGAATCAAGGTGGTTTGCTTTCTTGAATTTCCACTACTATGATTATTTCCTTTCATACGGATACCTCGTGTATGAGTGGAGTTTATAACTTCCTTTCTCTTTTCAACATCTCAACTCTCATATTTAAATTCCTTGCATCATGAACATTCAAAGCCAACTAAATACCAATCTTTTCTCTAATTGTTGGTTCCAAGCCTCTCAAGTATCTAGCAGCCTGTTATGGTTCGCTTTCTGCCAATCTAAAAAATTCTGTTGTATATTCATAAATGCTCTTTCTTCCCTGTACACAATTTTAATAAGCATCAAACAAATATTGCTCATATTCTGGAGGTAAGAATCTTCTTCTTAATAGTTGTTTCATCCTTTCCAAAGAAGACACAGGAGCTTGCTCTTCTCTTCTCCTATTGTCTTTCAATTGAGTCCACCATACTAAAGCTCCTTTCTTTAGCCTATAAGCAACCAATATTACCTTCCTCTCTTCTGGAATTTCTATATAGTCAAATAACCCATCTACTTCTTGTAACTAATCTAGGAAGCCCTCTATATCAAGGTCACCACTAAAGGATGGAATATCTACCTTCAATTTGTATTCATGGTCACCTCCTCTTTTCCAACAACGGTCCTCTCTTTTTATAATTTCTTCGTCATCACTGGAGTCATCAGTTCTCATGGCAGGCGTTGGAATTTAAGGTCGTTGTGTAAGGGTAACTTCCCTGGTAGGTTGATCCCCAATTCGTTGGTTATTGTCACCTTACAACCAAGTTTGCAACCGCCTATTGATTGTAGTCAATTATTGTTCGATGTTGCGAATAGACATCCCGCGTTCTTCGAGCTTTCTCCAAACAGCAAGTAATCCCTGATCATCGTCATTAGGATTATTGGTAATTATCATATTGAACAAGCTTCGTGAGATTCAAGACTCTAATATCACCTGACTTAACATGAAAATGTGAAATAAACAACACAATTCGAAAACCCAAAATTGCAAAAACTGATTGAAAGAGTCAAGTTTTATATAATGAAAAATATCGAATAAAAGTCCCCCATAAACATCACCGAAACCAAGTATTTATATTCCTAAACATGTCCTAAAAATCAGGAAATAAAATAACTATTCTACCAACTCAGGAATCCTAAACAAAATAGAAATCTAAGACAAAAATAAAATATGGGCTTCACGTTACTGTAACGTCGTTGGCAAAGAACTCTGCTATTTTGATGCCCATCAGATTGGATCAAAAATAATTGTTGAATGGGGTATTCAACTCTAAGGATGAATAAAAAAAATCTTTATTAGTTCTACCTCCTATTTTTTTATTAAGGGAATGAATTTTTTTATTGAAGGATCATAAAAGAATGGGTTCGAATCTCCTACGAGAATGATTTGGAATATCCAAACAAAAAAGTTTGGTATTTGTTATCAACAACATAATAGGGGCAATCAATGAATATGGATTGATCCAAAATGACTATTGATGCGTCTCTTTGTATGTGTTGTCCGAAAAGGGGACTCGATGATTATTTGTTCGCTAGAACCAGAAGTCAAAATTTTCGTAGATAAGAATCCTATCATCGTCGAGAGGGAAATAACTAAGAGGTAGGGGTGCAGAGATAGTCAAAATATTTGCGTAGAAGCAGCCACCCTAAAACCCCTTCCATATAAAATATTTTCATTAGAGACTTCTTAAGTTTTGTCTTATAAATATAAATAAGGTTGATGTTAAGTCCTGGTATCAACCAGAACAAAATAGATTCCTTTTTTATTGATAATGTAATGAACAATATTAATGAAGAAATTTGCTTAATAGGAAAAAAAAAGATGATCACTACTTAGCTAGAAAAGAAAAATATTTTGAAATCATCATCAACAACAATAATTCAATAAAAATTTCACTGATATGCGAAACCTAAAGAGGTTTAGTAGTACGTAGTCTTACTCCTAACTAATGGAAAGTCTGTTTTTGATTACAGGTGGCATCTCAGCCTAGCCCCAATCTAGCTTGAGATTAACAGGTCAGGCTCAGATTGACCAAGGCCAAGCCGAGCCTCGTGCCTAATATTTTTTAAAAAATTGAGCCTCAACCTAAGCTTGGCCCAATCTAGGGAGTTGTTTTTACATTTTTAATTTAATAAAAGCTCAGGCCAGGCCGAGTCGAGCTTAAGCTCTGGTTGAATTGCCTAACATTGGTCAAGCTCGGGCCCAGGCCCAGGCCCCAATAGAAGCTACCGGGTTATGCTGGCTCAGCCCAACCTGACCCATTATCATCTTTATTTTCGATAGACCCCGCGTATATATTAAAATAATAGAATAATACTAAATAAAAATAAAAATAGTCATAAAAGATCATAATAATACTAAAATAAAAACAAATAAATATGTTCTCTGATGACATTACTAGTAATACTATATATTTCAAAATTTTCGTTCAACTTAATGCTGTAAGTAAACTAATAATCATTGAATTGTTTTGTCTCTTTTTTCCTCATTCTATTGTTATTTAAGATTTGAAGATAAATTAGAGAAGGATGTGAATCTTATGTCTCCATTATTTTGACAATAATTCAACTGTCTACTCTGATACTTCACTTCTCTAAATTCTTAATTTGAACTCAAATCTTCGTCTAGATTGTGAGTCTTGACGACTTAGAAAATATGATAGTGTTGTTTTTCCATCTAGAGTTAATAATAAAGCTAAAGGCTCTTTTGGGCTATTTCGTTACAATGCTTAGGGTGCACCTCATGTTACCTAAAATATATTTTGAAACCAACCACGCTTATTAAGGAAACAAAGATGAATTTGTTTATGTTTTCATCTGGTTCCAATAGGGTTGTGATAAATCATTTGGCATTCTTTCAAGTAAATTGGTAACTAATTTCAGATAACGATTTGTTTCAATTATTCTCATTCTTTCACAATTCATTTGTAATAAATTTTATAAAAAAGTTCGTGTGTGCTGCAGTACAATTATCAAGGACCGACTTTCACTGTGCTCGCCGAAACTCCGAACGGATTATGCCAAAAAATTCGTTGTAATTTTCTGACCTCGCTCTGATACCACTTGTTGTGAAAATCGACCGGATTAGAGCAGGTTCGCAGCTAAAATAGGACTGGGGAATAGTAATGAACACACAGAT
>JANIPN010718447.1:0-11034 GCA_027478595.1 Erythroxylum anguifugum
CTCCTTTCAATTAACTTGAAAAGCCTACTCTGAAGCAGAATGGAATGTTTTAAGGAAGTTAGAATATGTATCATTGGAATTTACTGCATCTTAAAATGAATGAAAAGTTGCAGACAATGTAAAATTCTAAACATGGGATTTGGAAATTGCAAAAATGGTAATGTAAATCTTGTTGACAACCTTTTTAAGTCCCCTTTTACAAACATAATTGAAGTTTACAAATTCAACAATATACTACAGAATGGTTTTCTGATATAGTTATCAGATTTTTTTTTTCCCTCAAACATCTAAAGCATCAGAAAGGCATAATCCAGGAATGGAGGAGAATGGAAAACTTTTTTATCTGAAGGGCTATTCTCTTTAAATAGTTATCAGGATCTAATCAAATCCAAATTAGATCTGGAGATCTTTGTGCAGCAAGAACACTAGTCACAACATATTCCTTGCTAGTATGGTGGTTGATGACCAGTCTGTAAATTGGCAAGTACTTGAATAGGATAAGCTGAGAAAATGACCAGACAATAACTTCACAAGCCACCAGTCAATACAATACTTGAGAATGGTAAAAAAGATTACGTAATTAGCAGGCTATAATAATGTGTTTTTCTGAAGGTTTATCCAATTCGAACTATGCAAGACTCCGATTTTGAAACAATAACATACAAAGTAACTAACTCATTTTGCATAACCAGAAAGTATGCAAGTTTTCTCACTCCAACAGGCGACAGCTACACACGTACAAAGTGAAATAAACAAGCAAAGACACACAACTCTTCCTCTATAAAAGAAACCGTTTCCTTAAAAGCCGTTCCTGGTTTATGTTTTGCAAAGGAATATAAACACAAGTATGTTGTGGTTGCTAAGCAGGAAAGGGCCATCTGGATTCTCTGCTTCTTCTACAGCTGAGGAAGTAACACAAGGGATTGATGGCTCTGGTCTCACAGCCATTGTCACAGGTTACTTATACACTTTTAGTTCTCTCTTAACATGAATATATTATTTTCCATGTCTTCTCTTTTGGCTGGAACTGAGAATTCTTTCCTAGATAGCTACTTCAGAGCTTCAAAAAATCATTTTCCTGGACTTAAATTTTTGAACTACTGTTGCTCCAACTCGTCAGGAGCATCAAGTGGGATTGGGGCTGAAACAACACGAGTTCTTGCATTGCGAGGTGTGCATGTAGTAATGGGAGTCAAGAATACAAATTCTGGGAAAAGGGTAAAGGAAACCATAGTGAATGAAATTCCAAGAGCAAAACTTGATGCCCTTGAGTTGGATCTCAGTTCTCTGTCATCTGTCAGGAAATTCGTATCTGATTTTAGCGCCTCTGGAATTCCACTCAATATCCTGATGTAAGATTGAGAAGAAAAAACAAAAGAACCTGATAGTTTCCATATCAGCTTAATGCATTAGCAAATCCTTAAAATTTCTATCAAATAGAAAGTTTAATATCGTTGTACTTTTATCCTTTTTATTGCAAGAAATAATGCAGGTCAAGCAACCTCATTCAAGCTGTCCAAGGACAACATAGAACTTAACTTTGCAACTAACCACCTAGGTATGCATGTTTTGTACTACAAGAATAGTTCAAAACAACTTTTAGGTGTAAGAGCTTATTTCTTTCTGTATCTGCTTTCAGGTCATTTCCTGTTGACACATCTCTTAATGGAGACCATGAAAAAAACAGCAAAAGAAAGTGGAAGAGAAGCCAGAATTGTGAATGTCTCCTCAAATGCTCACCATTTCTCTTACCCTGGAGGAATTCGTTTCGATAAGCTTAATGATCCCTCGGGGTACTTGACAATAATACCAACTCAGAATAGTTTCATAATATGTAATCTCTGCAATATTTGCTTGAATATGAACCGTTACGTATTTAGTGAAACTTTCATATGTACAGGTTCACCACCTTTACTTCGTATGCCCAATCGAAGCTTGCTAATGTCCTGCATGCTAATGAACTTGCCAGACGTTTCAAGGTGAGGACACAAGTTGTGTTTTATCTATGGACTTGCATGCATCATCAACCTGATGTATACTAGTGTTGTTCCATAAGTTGGTTGCTCACTTGAACAGGAAGATGGAGTAAATATAACTGCAAATTCCCTGCATCCTGGAATGATCGTCACTAACCTCTACCGCCAAAATAATATTGTTAGTGGTAACTACTTGACTTTTCTGTCTTGAGAATGCCTGAAAATCTCTGTATATTTCTATAGGTGCATCTGTAGCATTTCTTTTGTATCAAGTCAAAGTTTGCGAATTTCTAGGTATTGTTTCAAACACTGATGTCATGGTCCTTTTGTGATAATGCAGTCCTCACTAATAAAATTGGTAAATTTCTGCTCAGAAATGTTCAGCAGGCAAGTCCTGTGTATCTGGTTAGATGTATCTCTTGTTTTACTTTCAGCTCATAGTCCCTAGCATAACAGATTCAAACGATAACAGGGAGCAGCAACTACATGTTATGTGGCATTGCATCCACAAGTGAAGGGGACAAGTGGGGCATATTTTATCAACAGCAACTTGGCAAAAGCAAGTTCCAAGGCCAGAGATGCGCATTTGGCAAAGAAACTGTGGGATTTTAGTATGAACTTGATTAACAATAAGAAGTGATTTATCTGATCTACCTGATTCAGTAATGCAGTCCTTTCGGTACCAGCAATTGATATCACCAAAGCTGAATGCATACATAAAACAAAAGCTTTCCATCCTCTCTAAATGAAGTTCATAATTCCTGATCTTCTCTAAAACTTTAGATATCATGAGATTTGCAACGTAATTCAATTCAGAAGAAAAATGAGCCTAAAAAAGAATAGTGAATTAACAAATATTATGGACGCAGTAAAGGGTAGAAGTTTACCATGCTTGAAATATGAGAAGCCATGGGAAATTTGACTTGCATATCAGGCTTTACGGCAAACTGGTGACTATAGGTGAATGGTTTATTGAGGAAGAGGATGGTTCTGATTACCCACGCACAGTTGCTGTTGGGCGGTCATAATATTACTAAACTAAGCTGCAGTAAATCGGAGCCTAATAATGCCACACAATATCCATTAAAAGTGTTTTCTGTTTCTTTTTAACGCAGGTAGACTAGAGCACTGAGTTAATTTCACATTAAAATTTGCACTTTGGTAAGATCCAACACATATAATCACCAAAAAATGCCTAATTGCGAATTATAGAGCTACAACAATACCCTCCTATGCAAATTTCCAAGGACTAACATTGACAAAGAAGAAAGAGAAGATCTAGTAGGTTGTCCCTCTTCCGTAAGACTCTGTACCACAGAATTGTATTCAGGCCAACTTCAAAATTGACAAACTGCAGAAGTCATATAATAGGCACAATCTTTTTGTTTGAGGAGCTATGCCTGGTTTTCTGGCTTCTCAGCTGAAGGCATTGTGGTAGCAGCTTGTTCTTGAGTCCCTAATAACAATTTATATAACAGGGATGAGATAATGAGAGGGAAAGAGAGACACTGAAGGAGGTTGAGCTCAAAAAATGGCTAACCTTGGGACTGAGGTTGAGGTTCCAACTGGCTTTCTTCCAAAGGGGCTATCTGCGCCTGCTGTTGGGAAGCAGATGCTTTTAGTTGTTCTTCTGTCACTTTCAAGTAATCCTCACTGCTATATGCTCTGTTTGGGGATGAAGCACCATCTACAATGTCAAAAAAGAATGACAGCATTTCACTTAATCCTATACAACACATCAAACAATCTTTTGCTTTCACAAATATAGATGTATGAAGTAAGTGTATTAACAGGAAAACACTGCTTATGATTTTAACTAGATTCCAAAGACCGACATTCATTTAGTTATGAATCAATTGATTGAGATTTCGATCACAGCAAGGTGTTGAGCACCTATAAATCTTGGTTTAAGTTAATGATAATGTCCAACTAAATGGCTAACCTTGAGACTGAGGTTGAGGTTCCAACTGGCTTCCTTCCAAAGGGGCTATCTGCACCTGCTGTTGGGAAGCAGAAGCTTGCAGTTGATCTTCTGTCATTTTCAAGTAATCCTCACTGCTATATGCTCTGTTTGGGGATGAAGCACCATCTACAATGTCAAAAAAGAATGATAGCATCTCACTTAATCCTATACGACACATCAAACGATCTTTTGCTTACACAAATATCAATGTATGAAGTGTATTAACAGGAAAACACTGCTTATGATTTTACCTAGATTCCAAAGACCAACATTCATTTAGTTATGAATCAATCCATTGAGATTTCGATCACAGCAAGGTGTTGAGCACCTATAAATCTCGGTCTAAGTTAATGATAATGTCCAACTAGTTGATTTCTTTCAACTATTCTGTCCCCAAAAGAGTAGTGTCCTTAGATCAGTAAAACCAGTATCTCATTTCTGACTGGATAACAATCGACTGCTTAACAGCCTAAGTTTTAGTAGATTTTATTCAGTAACCACAATGGTACTTTTTAGACATGTTAACTATAGCATCAATTTGAAACTCCTACAAGTTCAGCAACCTTCCAAGGAACACTGAATTGCCAACGAACAGTAAACAGATCAGAGGTTCAGCAACCAAACACATGTCGATGATGAGGCATATTTTGATTATCTCTAATTACTCACTAGGATCAGGAGTTATTGGACTATTCTCAGTTTTGACAGTTGAAGAGGGGGTTGGGACAGCACTCCCTTTGTTAGAGTTGTATGTGCTTCGCAATTCACTAGAAATTTCATCTAGACCAATCTCTTTTTCAAGTGTGCTCTTGAATTCTCTTGAAACCTCCTGCATAAAAAGATTAAAAATCGTTTTTCTATCAAAAAGTAGCATGACAATTAACCCAGAAAAAATTCAGAGATCAACCTGGAGTTCTTTAATAGCAGGCTGAAAATCACGCAAAGTTTTCCCAAGGTTGCGAGCAACCTGTAATTACATTAATACAGATATTATCCCAAGGGAAAAAGGAATCATCGGTATGAATGCAAAAACTTGCAAGGTAATTTTTGTAGAAGCAGCAAAGACATGGTCAAGAATGAAGAATGAAACAGCAGGACCCTCACACTATAACCTTTCTTACATTGATGCATAAGAGTGCATGTTACATTGATTACAAAATTCCCAAGTCTATTAACTCAATAGTGTATGAGACTGATTAGGTGTTTCAGGCCCTATAATAGATCAAAATTGCAAGCCAAATTGCACAACAATGACAAATTTCTTGTATCAAACCTCAAAAAGAAAAGTTTAATTTCCACTGATACAGCAACTAACCTCGGCGAGTCCTTTGGGGCCAAAAACTAACAAAGCCACTACCCCTATAACCAAAGCTTCGGGAGCTCCAACACCGAACAAAGATGCACGAACCACCATACCCTTAAATCTCCGTCTCTTCTCTGCTCATCACAAAGAAGAAATTGTCACTGACAACTAAATACAGAAGCTTAAATTAGGGTAAAAATTCCTACCAGCTCAAAAAGGCACACCTTTCTTAATACACTTTGGAGTAATTGATATACTCAGATGCTTTAAACCATCCCATTGAGAGAACGAACCAAGACCCACTTGAGGAATCAATGTGGCAACACCGAAATTGGCCTTTTTATTGCATAACTTCAAAGAAGAGTAGGATGACAAGCAAGAAATAGTAGACTTCGAGCTCGTGGAGGTCGAGCACAAAGAACTCGAAGCTAAAGTAACCATGACCAAGATTTTTTTGGTCACCAGATCGTGGCCTGGCGCCAGTGAGCTTCGTGTAACAGATAAGAGTTAGGGGTCAGTCTCTGTTTTGTCTAAGGGTGCAACGGAGGGTTCGAACTGATCCAAGCTCATGATCGGCTTCACCATGTCCAAGCCCTACAGAGCCCATCCGGAGAAAACAATAAGAAATAAGATTTTTGTGTGTATCACAAAATTATAAACATTTTAGAGATTTTAAATGTTTTAGTGAATAATTAAAAAAAGACATACATGAAAACAATAATAACTTTATTTTTTTATTTAAGCAAAACAAGAAAAATGATTTTAACTCGATTTAAATAATAGTGATGATTTATTTTCATTCATTAACGTAAATTATTCGGAAACACTCTTTCTACTAGTTATGAGTAAAGTTGTGTATTACTGAACCTCTTCAAATTTCGCGTCTGAATTGGATTTCAAGACTTTACGGTAAAAGATAAATTCATATTGCTCTTAAGAAATCATTATCATTTATTTGAATTAAACTAATTTGTTTTACTTTTTAATATTAAATTCATATTTCGTAAAATAATTTATTTGATATACGTAATTTATAAATTATTTTATACATTTAAAAATGTATTCAAAATATTAAAAAAATTATTAGAAAACTATTTGAAATTCAAATTAATTATATTAAATCTAAATTTAATTAATTTATTGATTTTGAATTAAATTGAGATTATTAAGCTAAATCCAAAGTTTAGAGTCCTTTGGACTAAATATCTATGCTAAAACTTTGGTTCCATGCCCGCGATTGGATTTTGCTTTTGCAAGTGTTTTGGTGGCCAAGAAGGAGTCAGGGATCAATTTCTTTGTCCTTATTTTTATGTGTCACTCTTTGCTCGAGATCATCTGTTCATTTATTAAATAAAAAGTGAACAATCACCCTCTACCCAAAGGTAGGACTCGATCTCACGATAGTGTTTTTTGACGTGTTATTTGATAAGAAATGTGACATTTGGGCAATGTTTATTAAGATACAAGGATTTTAACGGAATATAATAATTTATAATAAAATATAAATAGATGTAATATTAGAAAATTGTTATTCGGAAAGAATAGAACGGTTCATAATATAATATAGTGAAATGTTATTTGGAAGAAAGGTATATAATGTAATTTAGTGAAAAGCTGTTTATTATTTTACATTTCATCCTAAACCTTCCAAATCGAAATTTCTCATTTTTATTGTTTATGATGAAATGGAACGTATGTAAGATGAAACTCTCATCTTCTATCTCTTCTCATTTTATTTTATTATAAATCCTCGTTCTAAATTATGGAATAATATTACATTCTATTTCATTTCATTAATAAACTTCAACTAAACATAGCCTTAGAGAAGAGAGTTAGATAATGGATGATTGATTTCGTTTTATTTAAAATGGCATTGTTTCATATAAAAATATAATTTTAATTAAATTTTAATTAATTAAAATTTAATTAATTAATTTAAAATTAAATTGGATTGATTTTGTTTCCATAAAACGACATTGTTTTATATAAAAATATAGTTTTAATTAAAATATAATTGTTTTTAATTAAATTTATTAATTTTAAATTAAATCGGATTGATTTGAAATTAGGAATGTTAATAGGCCGGATCGGGCACGGGTTAGGGTGACCCATGGCCCTACCCGCCCATGGGCTGACCGACCCATATCCAATTGGCCACAGGTAGGTCAGGTCAACCCGACCCGTCTTATATATATTTTTAAAATGTCAAAAACGACATCATTTTTTAAGTAACAGTCAGATCACAGGTTGATCCGTGCTCTGCTCGACCTCGACCCGTGACCCAATTGGGCCTATCACTTTCGGCCTGTAGACCGCCCATAACTCGGTTAACCTAGGCCAAAATTAAGTTAAGTCAAGTCGGACCAAAATTGACAATTCTGACTAAAATGAGCTTGTTTTTGCCACGGGTAAAGGAGGCCCGGAAGATTATAACACTATATATAGTATCTACAATTATATTTGCTTTGATGTGGAATAATAATAAATCTGTGTGTTTAGATCAACCCCCACCGACTTCATAACTTGGACCATGTGATGTGTTGGGTTTGGCTTAGGCCTCGTAGGACCACTGCCACACCAAACCACACCATACGCAAGAGAAAATATCCATTATTTGGTTGGCACCATCCTATAATAAAGACGGGTTAAATGTATTAGAACATTGTTTTCTTTTAATTTGTTATTTTAAATCTCATATTTTAAAATTAAAATCTATCTCTTATAATATTATTTAATTACTACATTTCCTTTCTTTACTTTAATATGTTTATCTTATCATTTATATTTTACTCATGTATTAAAAAATTTAAATTTTAATACAACATCATGTCTGGGCTTGGCAATATATCAGGGCTTAGGCCCACCTAAACCTAAGTTCGGTCCGAAAATTCGTATTCAAGTAAAGTCAAACCCGAAACTTGGCTAGGTTTAAGGTTTCATGCCTGATATCAAACTTGGTTAGTCTGAAGCTTGACAAAACTCGTGCTAAGCTCAATTAAATATATATATATATATAATGACGTTGTTTTATTTAAAAATTTTGACTTTTAGGTCAGGTCAAACCTGATAATCCAAGTTTGAACTCAGCTTGAATCTCAAAATATTAAAAATGAAAAAGTCTAAACTAACTTGAAACTCGATCAATTCAAGTTGTAATTTTGGATCGAATCCGGCAAACTTTGCAAAATTTAATCATGTTAAAATTATGAATAGAAGAGAAAATAATAAATTATGTGTATAACGAAACGAAATTAACTCCAATAAAATTATGTTATAATTAATGTTGTGTGAAAGTTAAACAATACTGTAAAATAAGTAATGATTTATAAAATATAAAACTAAAATCTAATATAATTAACTCCAATAAAATTCTACTCTTTCTATTTTATTTTAAAATTATTATTTTCCAAACACTATAAACTAGATCTAAAGTGGGTTCAACTTAGATTTTGTTTGCTATGATTTTCTTGTAGTAAGAGATAACTTTTCCAACCCACTTAATTAGGGCACCATCAATTAGCTATTGACTATAAGGAGAAAAACAAGAGGGCATGTATGGCATAAACAAGGCAAAAAGGACATGATAAATGTGTTATTAGAAGGGCATGTATGTCACATTTGAGGTAAAAAAGGCATGATAAGTGTTATCTTTTCAAACTATAGCTTTATAGCATAGGAATTATGTTTGAGGAAAACCAATTCAATCATTATAACCTTTCAAAAACTTTAACATAAAAGAAAGTATGGGTTAAAAAGTTGAACTCAAAAGGAGACCTTTTTAAAAGGTAAAGGTAAAAGAATAGAAGAAAACAGGAGAAAATAGAAAAAAAAAACAAATTTCTCATATTTAAAAACTATTATTAAAATATATTGCAATAATACAAGTTATAAGTGAAATTATTTTAATAAAAAATAACATATTATGATTGTTGATCGCATGATAAAATTTATATAAAAAGATAAAAAAAGTCTGATTCAACCGAAAATTAATAAATCAAATTTGATTCTATCGAACTTTAAGTTAAAATCAAATTTAAGAAGTTTACTATAATTTACTCGAATTAATTTAAATAAAATTTAAAATGATATCATTTTGTCTTTAACAAAATATTAATTTAAATAAAATTATGTCTTTTTAATTAATTAGATTAAAATAACGTGATTTACTTCTTTCACCCCTATATTTATATAACCTTTAAAATTTTATTTAATAATTATTTTTATTAATTAGTTAAACAAAAAATTATTGAAATGTTTTTTTTATAATAAATAATCCCAAAAAGGGGGTTAGGACATGATTACATGAGACCTGATGAAAAAGTGAAAGGGAATAACCCACTCGTGCAAAGCATTTTAGCTGATAAGAAAGAGTTAAAGGTGTCTACATCGTACACACACGAGGGTTGTGCACGAAAACACATCAAACGCCACACGTGCACACTTTTTGGCAAGCTAAACGTTGTCCTTTTGTCCTAAAGTAAAGTTAAAAAGCATTAATATTAGATGATAATAATTTTTTTAACTTAATAATTTATAAATCATTTATTAAAATTGTAATTTATTAAGTTAAAAGTATATTGTTTTTAATTTAGCATAATTTAATCTTCTTAATTTAAGATCTAAAATTTAATAATATAATCAATTAAAAAAATTTGGGTCGAATATTATAATATATTTTAATTAATTATATTAAAATTATTATTCAATTTCAAATTCGATTTTAGATAACAAATTGAAGAAATTGAGAGTCAATTTGTTATTAGCTTTATAAATTATTTTTAGTATATAATAATCTTATTTTGATTAATTATATTAAAATATATTATTTTATTAAATCAATTGATATTAAATTGAATTAAACCTAATTTATTATTTATAATTTAATGTATTTAAGATATAATAAATATCTCTAATTTAGTAAATTATCAATGATAGTTGATTATCTTTTGTTTTTATGACAATTTTTCATATACTTTTAATTTAAAATTCCAAAAGAATAAAATCAATATGCCATAAAATGAAAATTAAACACTTTTTTTAACTTCAAAAAATATTTAATAATATATAATCACTTTGTATTTAATTTTGTTATATAATACAGAAAATTATATATTGTTTAAATTTGAACGATTTAATTTTATTTAACAATTTATTTTTTAATTAAAATTTAAAATCTTTAATAAGTAAGATGTAATAATGATTTAATTTTTAAAATTTTAAATTATAATTTTAAAAATATTGATAAACAGTCAATTACTTATAAAAAAATTAATGTAACTTGGCGTATTGGTTTAAGGAATTTATATAATAAAATTAAAAAAAACACCATTACTTTATTTAATCATGATATCACCAATAATTAATGAGCCTAAAGCAATAAAAAAAAAGTAAATTCAAGACTAGCTGGGACCGCACTCATCCCATTTGCTGACGTGGCAGAATTAGGTTGTGAAACGGATGGGAACATGAAGGATAAGGACCTTTTTAGAATAACGGAAACTGAATGAGGAAAAAGAAAATGTAAATTTAGAGAGAGAGAGTAGAGATAGAGAGAGAGAGACTAGAGAGAGAAAATTAAAGAAGAGAGAGAGAGAGAGAGAGTATTAACGAGCGCGTGTGTGTGTTGGTTCTCATGATCTGTTGTGTCTGTTCTTGAATTCTCTCGCACCAGCTTGGATTCGGATCGAGAAACCGAAGGTTCTGATGTTAGTTAACGGACCTCCGGATCGAAGATGAGTAGTGGCGTAAACAGCGCCGTCGACACCATAAACGCCGCTGCCTCCGTCATCGTC
>JANIPN010718876.1:0-11030 GCA_027478595.1 Erythroxylum anguifugum
AGTTAATTGTGGTACATAAATGATGTTGATGCTTTTGATTTGAGAAACTTTGATTGACTCTTGAAATGATGCTAACTACAAAGTTTTTTGTTTTTCTTTTTCCTTTGTGTGCCTTACATGTGTTTGGTGACTCTCGTGTATGATGTTTGGTATTTAAGTGCATTTTGTATAGCTTGTCATATGAATGTGGAATGGGATGCTTAGAATGCAGTCTCGAAAAAGAAAATCAAAGAGAAAAAAGAAAAAAAAAACAAAAAGAAGAAGAGATAACTATCTTTGTTTTTACGTTGTTGATCAAAAGTGTCTTTATCTTGTGTTATTAAATAAGAAACATCATTATTCTTTTGTTTTTGAGTTGTTATATATTGGGTAATCTACACTCCACTGGCTTCAACTCACATTCTCTACAGTTGAAGTTATGAGTGGTGCTTTTTGTCATTTGAAATGGTGATCTAACGAAGTAGCCGGGGTGTTCACCATAAAATGTTCACTTTCGCGTCAAAAAGTTATATGACTTATCAAACTAGTATTGCCCATATCTCTGCTTGTATTGTTTCTTTTCATATGGATTTGTGTCGTTCTGAGCATCCTTAACTTGTTTTTGTGATAACAAATGCAAAATGGCTTAAGTGCTAGATATTATGCATTTTGAGTTACTATTTTATTGACTGTGTGCTTGCATGTGAGTTGAAATGAGTGAATTGGATTGAAAGCATTGATGGATTTATGTATGCTTGATTAACTATTTACTCTTGACAGGAATTGTTTAAGTGAAGCGTTTGATTTATTGCTTGAGGACAAGCAATGATTCAGGTGTGGGGGAATTTGATAAGATGATTCATTTTCACTATTTTGATTTCTAATTCCCTTTTTATTGACTGTAAATTAAGTTCAACCTAATGGACTTACTCATCTTTTGTTATTAGGGAGTCTTGAGCATTCTTGGAGCTGATTATGAAGTAAAAAAATCATGAAATGGACAGATAAGGAAATAGATACAAGCTGGCAGACGTGTTGCTGACTAAGCGTGGGCAAGTGCAAGGAAAAAGAATATTTGCATAATCTATTTTGAAATCACATTCGATCCACCTAAGATCTTCATGGTCTTGAGAATCACATTGTTGCCTTACTGAAGGGGGTCTGCAACCTGAATATGACGAGAGAATATCTGCTGAAGATAATGAAAAGGAGGAGAGAGGATATTGAAAAGCATAAAAGAATACATTTTTACTATTCACTGGAGGCAATATAGGGAGTTTACATTTTCTGCAGTAGTTTTCTAGGACTTTTCAAATTTTATGGGGAAAAGACCGAGGATGGAGACTTTGTATTTTGCTATTTCTTTGTTGGTTTTTTACTTTCGTTATGAGTAGCTAAATCTTTCCTCATGGTTGAAGGGAACCGCGTTACTACCTAGTATGTGTGAGAATTCTAATAAAGTTTGTTTCATTGATGAATATTGAATGTCTTCCGAATTGCTTTTTATAATTGAATTGGTTGATTTCTAGGGTGCACAACTAGGAATTGATTTGTTTAATAGCCAGATTAGTAAGATTTGATGTTCAGTTTTGCTAATCAAAAGTGGCAATTAGGATTACCATCTTTACGTTAGAGTTGGAAATTCTAATAAGGTACTTAACTTAATTAAATGCATGTCGTACATTTAATTAAATTTTGTAAAAGAAAAAAACTTGTGCATTGTGACCAAAGTGTGTATAACACTTCAAAAATGTTTGAATACGGGATTTTGCATATTTGCTTCAAAAGAGTAAAACGTAAGATTTAATTTTGGATGCGGACTGGGTATCCAAGTCCAATCCAACTTTATTCTTCTTTTTCACTCCCATTTTCAATTTCTATTAAATCAACCAAGCTGGATTTGTTATAAGTTGTATATGGTTAAGTACCCAATGTTTAAGAAAAATAAGCTAGGTCAAAAAATAAACTAATAAATAATTTATGATATGTAGAATTCGTTAAATTTATTGTGATTACTATGACCATGAAAACTAAAAATAATATTTTATATCTTTTTTAAAATTATTTCAAATTTTGTTTTTTAATTTAGTTCTATAAAAAATTATATTTAAAACAATTCAATCTATGTTTTGAATTTTATAATGTTAAATATATTATATTAAAATTTATGAACCATATTGAATAAATTAAATTTATTAATTTAATTAAAGAAAATATAATATGATTCCTCAAATCTCATAAATTGAAGATGATAACAATATACTTAATTTCTATTCTTTAAGTGTGTGATATCGACCTATGATGATAACAAGATACTTAATTGCTAATCTTTAAGCGTGTGGTGTTGACTCATGATGGCTATAATCAATATAGTAAAGTACCCTTTTTTCATGACTAAAGATGACCTGAATCATCCACATATTACTAGATAAATGGATATTACTTAACCCTATTTAGGATTAACATAAAAATGTCAAGCAAGGGATCATTGAGTAATATAATGAAAATATGTTGCTCCAACTATACTGATAAAACACCTATAAATTAGGGTTCAATTGAATAAAATAATCACAACCTAAATCATAGAAAAAATAGAAGAGATTCTTTAAAGTCAAATTTTGCAATTTGTATAACCATATCTCATGGATTAAAGCTATCAAGATTATCCCAAATAACTATTGCCAAATTATAGCAAAACTTTAGATGCTTCCTATTCAACATATGATTGATGAACTAAATTTCTTTTTGGGGTATCAGAGCAAAAAAAAAAAAAAGATGACTTCCTTTGAATAGCCTAAATTGTTTGTTCAAACTTTCAACCAAAGCTCTAGCTTTATTTAATTTGATTATCTACTACAAATTTTCTTCTTTGAAAATCTAAAATACTTCTCTTAGTTCAGAGCCTAGGAACAAAATATGATATTAATGATCTAAAAGAAACTAGAAGATGAAATTATTGAGTCTTCTAGAAAGAAAATAAAAGAATCCAAATCTTGGGGCATAAATCAACAATGATGTTCTTCTTAAGGATGACATTTGAAAGGAATCCATCATACTTAATTTGAAAATCACTTTAAAAGAAAATGAAGCACGATTGAAAAATGATTTATACACCTCATTTAATGGGATACTTTCACTTGATGAATACATTCAAAAGTTCAAGGAGATTTATGACAAACTCGCAGCAATTAACAAACCTTTTAATGGTACTAACAACGCTTTCCAACTATCTTTGTGAGGACTTGGAGGCATATCTAAAGAATTTTAAATTTCACTTTTGTCAAAACCATTATAGATATTGTTTAACTAATTTATTATGTCTCTACAAAAGTTTGAGCATGTATTTTTAACTAAACATAAATAAGAAATGACTCATAATCAAGCATTTATTGGACAAAGAGGAAGAGGCCAATATGGAGGAAAAGGTAGCTATTGAGGAAGAGATCAAAATTCTTTCACTTAAAATTGTTCTCGTAGTAACAATCAATCTCTACATGTCCAAAATCACTTAAATTCAAAAAATAATTGGAAAGGGCATCTAAGTAAATAAAACGATGATCAAGTACCTTGTCAAATATATAGATGAACTAATCATACAATAATTAGTTACTTTTATAGGTATAAATATGAAACGAATAGAGAAAATGTCCAAGAAGCCTTTGAATCTATGAACTTAAATAATGAAGCTGATTCAAATCTTTATGCTGACTCTAGCTCTAATGCTTCTGTGACAAATCAAGGAGGTAATCTAACATCCTTGAGACTTTATTTTGGTAATAATTCTATATTTATTGGTAATAGTCAAGCTTTACCTATTACATATCAGCAAAGCTTTATTGAACACCTCACATGGTAAGTTTTTATTAAATAATGTTTTGGTTAGACCTGAAATTAAGAAAAAATTTATTATTTGTAAGTAAGCTTATTGATGATAATTTTTGTACTATTAATTTGATGCTGATATGTTTGCTGTTAAGGATCAAAAGAATTAAATCTTAGTAAATGGACATAGAAAGGGAGTCAATAATTGAAAGAGGATAACTTGTGGAAGCCTATATTGCTACTACTATCAAATCTTCAAGAGTTAGTTCAAATATATGGAACACTCACTTGGGCCAACCTAATTTGAAATTTCTCCAAATTTTAGAAAATAATAAAGCTATCAATGTTTCATATTGGTTTACTATAAATAATATAATAGTTGCCAACTTGGGAAGCGTTATAAACTTTCTTTTAATAACTCACAATCCATTTCCACCTTTCTTTTAGAAAAAAAATTCCTAGTGATTTATTGGTCTTGCCCCTATATTCTTCTCAAAATTTTTAATTTTATGTAATTTTCATTGACAACTTTACTCGTTATACTTGGTTATATCCTTAAAAATAAACATGACTTCTTTCAATATTTTCCTAATTTTTTTAAAGTATGTTTTCTTAAATTTTAAGCTCTTATTAGGAATTTCTTTGACAAAAAAATAAAAATTCTTCAATCTGATAGAAGCGGAGAATTCACGTGCCATCAATTCAAAAATCACTTGGCATTATATGGAATTACACAGTAGATTTCTTTTCTATATACATCAAAACAAAACAAATTTATTAAATGTAAGCATTGCCACATTATTGAAATCAAGTTAATCTTGCTCTTCAACAAAAATGTTCCTCTCAAATTTTTGTTAGATGCATCCTTAACTACATTTTCTCTAATTAATATATTACATATTTCCTCCTAAATAATAAGAAAACTCCTTTTTGTAATATTTTTGTTAAGGACCTTTATTGCTCTAGTTTATGTATTTTCAATTTTCAATGCTTCCTTTGTTTGAAAACTCTAGGTCTGCGTCAGTTTTCAAAGAAAATAGAGAATATAGACGTCTTAATAAAAACACTCATCATATTTATACCTTTAGCCCCATTGTTTTTAATGAGCAATGCTCTTTATTTTTCATATAGTCACTCTTTAGTGGCATCATGTGATTTATCATTCATTACTTTTCCTGACTTTGATGAATGGTTTTGATGAAAATTGTAAAACTCTATATCAACTAAAGTGTCAGCAGATTAGTCGCAAAGTTATATTCCTTTATGTTCTAACTCCACTCTTGTTTTAGATGTACCCTCCAATAAAACTACCTCAACTCAATAACTTCCCTCTTTACCACAAAACCAAGACTTTATTACTAAAAGTTCTAAATAATAAAATGACACTGAGCATCCTTTATTATCTCGTAATGATGTTATCTCTACCACTTCTATACCAATGATTAACTACACAGTACCTTAAACACCATCTCGACCACCTAGAGAAATATGTCATCCTATTCACCTTAAAGATTATATTTATCCCACTATTCCTTCACGTCCTAACACTACTCTCTCAGTTTCTTTTACTGAGCCCAAAAATTGAAAAACATCTTGCAAATTTGCAAATTAGTGATAGCCATACAAGAAGAGATTGATGTGCTTCAACTTAACAAAACTTGGTCTCTTGTCCCTCATCTACAAAATGCCAATATTGTAGGTTGCAAATAGGTTTATAAGACTAAGTACAAAGAAGATGACATTGGATAGGTTCAAATCACAATTATTGGACAAAAGATATACACAAATTTTAGGTCTCGATTTTGGAGAAACCTTTAGCCCCATTATTAAGGCCACAATTATTTTCTTTAAACTTTCCTTGACTGTTTATTTCAAATGGAACTTAAGCAGCTAGATGTAAAACATACATTCTTGAATGGTATCCTTAATAAGCAAATATATATGGAGAAACAACCTAGTTTTATCCATCTTACACTTTCTAATTATATTTTCCTTTTGTATTTTGTTGTATATTCTTAAGCAAGCACCTTATGCTTGACTATACTGTATTGTCTTATATCTCTGAACTTTTGTTATATCAAACCTGATCCTTCTCTATTTATTTATAATAATGAAATTTATTTAATTATTTTCCTTAGTTATGTAGGTAATGTAATTGTCACCGATAATGCTTCTTCATTTGTCTCTCAAATCATTTGTCATCTAAATAAGGAGTTTAGTGCTCAAAGATTTAGGACAATTCACTTATTTTCTTGGTTTTGAAATCAAATACTTCTTTAGCTATCTTACAGTTTCACAAACCAAATATGTTCATATCCTCCTCAACAAAGATAAAATGTTGGAAGCTTCTTAAGTAACTACACCAGTCACCATAAAAAAATCCCTTTCATGATGACAATGAGCCAACTAATCCCACTATCTATTGACAGTTATATGGCTCGCTTTAGTACCTAACTTTCGTTAGACCCAATCTCATACATGCTATCAACCAAATGTGCTAACATTTTCAAAATCCCACTATGAAGAACCTGCAAGTACTCAAACACATTTTACATTTTATCAAAAAGACTTTAACTCGTGGCCTCCATTATTTTTCTCAATGTTCTCTCACATTTAATGCTTTTGTGATGCATATTGAGTAGGTTGTTTATATATAATAAGGGACACTACTAATTTTTAAATTTTTATTGGCTTAAATTGTGTGTCTTGGGGCTCTAAGATGTAAACTACAGTTTCTTGCCTTAGTATTGAGGCTGAGTATTGCACTTTGGCAACCACCTTAACTTGGCTCCAATATCTCTTTCAAGATCTTCCCATCCTCTTTTAAAAAATTCCATGTTCTTCTTTGTAATAATAAGAGTATTGTGCATATGTCTTATAGCCCTGTTGTCCATGCTCGTATAAAGCACATTAAGATCGACTATCATTTCATCTACGAAAATGTTATAACTAGAGCTATTGACCTTTGCTATATTTATAATATAATGCAAATTGATGATATGTTTAATAAGGTACAATCTAAAGATTCCTTTGCATCTTTTTGGTACAAGCTTGGCATTTATTCTCTTATAGTCCTAACCTTGAATGGTCGTGATAAGATACCTATAAATTAGGGCTCAATTGAAGAAAATATTCAAATCCCAAATAATGGGAAAAATAGAAGAGATTCATCAACGTCAAATCTTACTATTTGTGTATTTATATCTTATAGATTAAACATGTCAAGATTATCCTTATTTTGCAGCAAAACTTTTAGGTGCTTCTTATTCAACATGTTAGATTGAAATACTTGTGAGTTTATATATATATATATACATATAATGTTGTGATACTTAATAACATGAGCAGATTACCTTTCTTTTAATTATCTTATTCATGAAATTATCTTCTTTCTCTACCTCCTATTATTCTCTACACCTTACTATAGGTATGTTTCCATTCCTTCACTTCCCACTCCATAAATATTTCTTGTGATTCACATTTATTCAATCTTTTTTTTACTATCTCTATCAAATCTTGATCAAATTTGTTTTTTGAAGAAGTCTAACAACATACCTTATATCTTATTTAGTATGTTATTATTTTATTATGGTAAGGTTAGCTACTGATGAGTATTAAAGATTGGCGATAAAACTTTTTCTTTTATCGTGTAGTTGCCTTCACAAGAGTGAATAACTATTTTGAGACCTTTTTTTGTTTTGTTTTTGATCGAGTTGTTTTAAGAATTTGTTCATATTGCTATTAGTTTTTGGTCTTTGATGTTGGAGATGTTGTGAATGGACATTGAATAAAGTTAGGAGATGATTCATTGATCGAAACTTTCTGCAAGTGCACAGAGTCGTTTCTAGTATCCACACACTGAATATTCCAAAGTCGTCTCCCTCAGGACCAATTCATTCATTATCAAATTAATTCTAATTATTTGCATGTTATCGACAGAAAATTCTAAAATGTGATTGAAGTTGGGTGAATAGTAATTGGAAAGTTATAAACAGAAAATCAGTAAAAGGATAAATCAAGGCTTTAGAAATAAGGGTAGGGGTTCACCAATTCAAAAGGTTGACTCATACAATATGAAATTGATTGAATGTTAAGCTATGAAAACAGTTGCACAACTTTACCCATAACTTTTCTCAAAGCATACAAGAGTATTCAGCTAGAGAAACACCATTTCTCAATGTATGAACTCACTAACCAAATCCATTAAGAACAAGCGACCTCAAGTTCTCACCCTAGCTTAGGATATAGCGTGGACCATATTCACTCTTCAGTACATCATATGATTCCTAAGATTGCATCTATGGAGATCAAGCATAGAGACAATAATGAGATTCAAGGAAGACAAACATAACCCAGAAATTTGCATTCAACATTCAATTATTCATATCATACAAATCATCCCTCAAATGGGCTACATCCCTCACCCTAAATGAGGTTTAGTTCCATAACATTGCAACAAAAATCATACACATAAGGAAGCTCAGCATTTAAGAAAGAGTAGAGAGAGAAAGTAGCAGAAACACAAGAGTTGTAGCTCCCAATCCTTAGGGGAATCCCCAAAATTTCCTATCTTCCTCTTATTTTGTGCCTCCCAAATGTAGTAGTCTTGTTTTCAGTGTCCAGCCCCTTTATTTAGGTCTAAACAATGAGTATTTATAGTCCTCTTGTCCCAAGAAACCTAATTTTTTGAAACAGGGGAACTGCTGGCCGCAAATGTCCGTTAAATGGACATGCATGTCTGTTTAACGGACCTTCTCGGGTATAAAAACGGTGAGTTGCCAATGGACATATTTCTAAACAAGGTTTAGATGATATTTCTCTCATTCTTCATCTATAGCATCTGAACAAGGTTTGGATGGAGCAGGAGTATCCAGAACGTACAACTTCTTCTCTTGCCTAAGAACTATTCTTAAGTTCCGCAGCTAGTTTGAAATGTTGGGTCCAATCAGCTTGTTAGCATCCAAGATGCTCCTTAATGTTAGGTTTATACTCATCTTCAAATTCAATAATCGGAAAAACATAAAAGGAGCATAAATTATTTTATATTAAAAAATCAAATAAAATAAGGACATCAAAATTATTTGATTACTCCCACTATTTTCTACAAAATATTAGCCCTCACTATTATATTGAAAAATTATCAAATAATTTCTTAGTGGGCTAGGATCCTATTTAAAATTAATTGATCTTGAGTTTGCTCAACAAACTAACTAAAATTAAATTAGGTAGAAAACAACCTTTCAATCACATCTCATGTGACTCTTAATATCGTTAGGTGACAACTTTTGCCAAAATATATCTAATATATTATTCCTAACCCTATCTCTAACTTTATATGATCATGAGTTTACTAATCCAAATCATACAATTTTAGTTAAGTAGAACCTATTAATTTAAGATAAAACATATTCGGGTTAAAGTGATCTTGAGTTTACTCAATAAGTCAAACAATAAACAGAATTCTAGTTTTATTATCAAATAATGAAAGACAACTATCACGTTCATAATGTGCACTTAATATTTTATTGAGGGATTTAAAATTTCAAAAAAATTTCAGTCTCATCAAAATAATATAATCTCATTATATTTATAATTTCAAACATAATCCAATTATGAAAGAAATTATTTAAAACTTTGGCTTGATTCTAATTGTTGATTTGATCATAAATTTAATTTAATAATTTAACTCTTGAAAAATTAAATTAAATTCCAAAACCTTTCCTAATAAATATTCCTTTGAAAAAAATTCAAAAATTAATTTAATCACTATTAAATTAATAAAAGACAATTTTAGGTTTTAAAATTTTGTTAAAACACAAAAAATAGGGGTTGGGGTATGCACGCACCAGACACGAACACGCGGTCAAAGGAGTTAATACTGCACGAGCCAATCACATCTGCAGGAGACGCCCTGCAAAGACAATGGGCGCGTGTGCTTCTCCACGAAAACCTTCTCCTCCCAAAACTTGCTCCTTCCCACGTTCTTCTGCAACTACTCTTAACCTCCCTCGTGTGTTAAACCGCAACCCATGTTTCACCTACGTCGCTTACCACCTTAACCGTCGGTTCTCAAAGCCGTCATATTGGTGAACTCACTGTCATCCTCTACGCCGCCCCATCAGCTTCTCTCCCTACCACTGTCTACCGTCATCGGATTGCCCAAACGACGCCATCCATGGCATCGCGATGGACATCGTTGCTAGCGACGATCATCCAGTAAACACAAATGGGAAAAAATCGCAAGCATCGCCAGTAAACCCAGTCACAATAGGAAAACCAAAGAAGCCAGAAGCAAATTCGATGGGTGACAATCGCCCATCGTATGCATTCAAAAGCAAGGTAGAAACCTAGAAGACAAGCAGTCATAAGAAGAACACGCATAAACCCATAATAAAAACACACATTCTGGAAACAATTTCTTGAAACATGCATAATAGATACAAATCGTAGGTGTTCAGATGCAGCAAATTGGGTGTGGTAGAAATTAGGGTTTTAAGAAATTGGGGATTTCAAACATCAAATATGTATAACTCAAAAAATGCAAGCAGGTATCGTATAACGCAGAGAGTAAGGATTTCAAGCAAAACCGCAAACAATGTAAGGAGTTTAGAAAACCCTAAACCCATTGTATTGTCATCGTATAACCACAGAGAAGAAATTTCCAAAATCACCACAAGGTATGCATCGTATATGCTTAGATAAGAAACAATTTTTGGAAACTTGATAAACAAGAATAGTGGTGAAACTTTTGTCTTTTCCAAAGCATTAAAAACCAAATCAACAATAATAATCAAGCCTCTAATCCAAGATTAACAATTAAAGGAGGCTCTACTACCGTTGGAATCCAACCGTGATCGAATTACGGGCGCAGCGAAAAATAAAAATTTTTATGAATTCCGAGCGAATCTCGATAGTTGGTTAAACTTGATAAATCACAAATTGATTTAGAAATTGTACCTTGTTTGCTTTCCGTTAAAAAATCTAAGAAACCTTTTCTGATTGATCAATCACGAGCTATCTACTCGTCCAGCCTCTGATGATATCTACAGAGCAATTCTCAAACCGATTTTGAGAGGAAGAAGAAAAAAAGTGCTAGCTTCTAAAAAGCTCTTCCATTTAAATAGAAAAATCATGAGAGTCTTTTATTAAAATTAAATCTCTTTAATTATAATTAGAATCAAATTCTAATTCTAATTAATTTAATTTTAATAAAATCAAATATCTCATAT
>JANIPN010719729.1:0-13182 GCA_027478595.1 Erythroxylum anguifugum
AGTTTACCTCGTGTACGGACACAAGATGTTGGACGAATTTGTCGCATGGTTCTATGGACACCTGCGACAGAGAAACGATGGCCCTCTGCCGATTTTTATTGAGCTTTGGAAACCATCCTTTCATCCGACGTACAAACATTATGCGATAATGACGCGAGCAGATGCTAAGAAAAAACGTACCCGTGCAATCGGATGACGAAGATGAGGAGGACGAGGAATATGTCTATTACAACGAACACGTTAAGGAGGGGGACGAACAGCGCAACAGCAACAGCAACAGCAACCACGATGAGATGATTAAGTAGGACGTGACATGGTCATTCATACATCAAGCGAGACCGGAACGATTTATGTCTATACACGAGTACTACTTGCCTAGGCCCGTATGGTGCTCCCCTGTTTTCACTGATGTTTCGGTTGCTTTTTGTTTTTTCCGAAGCCTCAAGAGTTTATGTGGGCTGAAGCCGGCTCCGAGGCCTTGCATCATTCGAATAGCCAGCAGTGATGTGGCTTATTCCGCCAAAACCGACCGAAGTATGATAACCCAAATCAGACTCCCCAAATCGGTTCACAGATGATCCTCGGCTTAGGCCCGTCTTACCCTACACTGCCATCGCACAGGAGCAGCCCAGACTGCTTCGCCTAACGCTCGCCAAAGCCTCTGTTGTACATGTACGCTCAATTACTTAGCTGCAAATAGCCCACAAATACACGATGGTCTAATTACTCATAGCTGCAGCATGCGCGTTGAACATCATGTCTTATAGAGTGCCCGTAGGCTTGAGTCTATATACCGTCTTATTCATTTGTTCTCTATGCCATGTTGCAATAGGTTCGTGATGCGCTCATCATGCGGCTCGATCTTCAGTATACCGACCTTTTCAAGGGACCATGCAACGCTGTTAATGATTCCGTAGAAGAACATGGGGATCAGGCCAAAGAAAAGGTTACCCAGCTTCCCTCGTCGCCGAATGGTATCGTAAAGCTCGCCACGGACGATTTCGGGTGCCTGATCGCTGCGATACGGGCCAAGTAGTCTATAGAACGTCACAAAGCTCGCACCAAAGCAATATATCAGAGTTATGCGGAGGCCGTGGGTGCGAAGGAGATCTCGGAGACTAGGCGCGCCACCAAAATCGTTCGCGAGTTGGGACGTGTATGCGGAGTGATCGACGCCGTAGTGAATGCGAGCGGTTGGCTTCGCAAGGAGGTGGTAATGTGATGGTGAAGTCGGCAACGCCATGCGCCCCAACATTAGGCTGGTGAACCACATGGCTTGCATCTCAGTGATGGGCGGGATGGCCCCGACGCCAGGACGAACGAAACCTATGAAGGCCACGCTGGGATCCATTGGCGAGACGATGTTGCGTACGTATGCCGCATCAGCGACAGGGTACGTGGAGTCCAGAAATGAGAATGTCTGCTTGTAGCCTGTACAAAAGATGATGCAATCGGGCCGCACCTCCTGATCGCGTAGCCTCTGCCAGTCTTTTCGCTCAGGATTTTCCACGAAGACGGCTTTCCCAGTCTCGTCAAAGAGTGCAGGAAAGGTACATGTATCTACCCAACGGTCTGAGTTTGCATCTTCTTCGGGGTCAATGTAGCGGTTTCCGATGATCTCGAGAAAACGATTACTGGTCTGATACGGCCGATTGAGGTATGGCATCGCTTTGTTGCTCTTATTAAGAAAGACATAGGCGCGACCAAGTCGATCCTTTGGCAGTGCACCGACATGTTGGTTCATGCCAGCTATGAGCCAATGGTTAGCTCTGGATATTACAAATCGGGGACATCTGTTACCTTGTGTGCCCGTTAAGAACCACAAGACACGCTTGATCACTGTGTCGCTCACGAACCACCGCAAACGGCTATTTGCCACAGCTTTATGGACGTATGCAGTCTCAAAGAGGTTCGTGATAAGACCATCAATGGGTAGGCCGCCATGAAATGGTTTACCAAACACTTGAAACCTAGAAAGCATTTTCGGAAAAGACAGGAAGCCAGTTCGGAAACACATTGTAACAGATTGTGCATCAGCTTTGATAGACTCGTAGGCGATGTCCATTGCGGTTTCACCGCAGCCAAGGATCATGACGTTCTTTCCCGCCAGCTGAGCGCGTCCATGATAGGAGGACGAATGAAACTTCGTTCCCTTGACGTTCTCCAGACCCGGGATATTGGGAACGTTTGGCTCCACGTGGAGCCCCGTGCAGATCGCAAGGTGAGTGCATTCGTAAGTTTCCAGTTGAGTCGAGTTATCCTGATGTCGCCGGTAAGTCACACGATGCCGCTTGGAACCCGTCTTATCCTCGATCCGCTCGATCCACTCAACACGGCAGTTGAGATTGATATGAGGCCAAAGCTGGAAGTGATCCGCATAGGAATTGAGGTATTGGACATAGCGAGGAAGTGATACATGATCAGGCGTGCCTGGGGGAAAGCGGAAGTCGGAAAAGGATGTTAATTGTTTCGAGGAGACAAGTTCCGCATTCTCATAAGATCGATATTGAAACGTGCCGCCCACACCTTCTTCGCTGCGATAGTTAGACAGGGTGATCACATTCTAAGAAAGGATGTTATACGCTTCAAACAGCCTTGCTTCGATATGTCGTTGCGGCGCAGAAGCCTCCAGGAAAGTTTTGAGAGCAGCTAGTCCCCCCGGCCTGCCCCTGTTAGCAAAGGATCGCAAAGGGCACGGCTAACGATTCACCCAGCGCCAACTACAGCCACGCGGATAGGGTCCATCCTGCCTCAGGTTATGAGGACGAGGTCGCAGCGCCCATTCCAGATATGCACGTGGATTATAACAATCGTAGTCATCAATTGCTAAGATAATGGCCCCATGACCCCATGAGAAGAAAGACGAGCACAATTCAGAATCTATGACGGTACCACTTCGGATCTGTGGGTGGGGCCGCTGGAGATCGCCGCTGTTACTTGATCCTGCGACGTTAGGTGGTCTAGGTCAGGGTACTACCGGTGGCTCCCCCTCCTTCCCGGGGGAAGTGCGGGGTGGGAGTAGCTTACGCGCCTCTCGGAACACTAGTGTAGGTGGGCTTCCACTCTCAGCTGGTTGAGAAATGGCAAACTAATTGCCTCTTCCTTTTTGGCGTATAGAATTTTATAGAGACAGATGGCACACGATTTCGCGTCGAAGGGGCGTTCATAGTAGTCTTGTATCTTGCGATCGATGCCGCTTAGCATTGGCCAAGATGGCTTCCTCTGGGACAACTTCAATCGCCATCTTCGCCTCATACCTGGCTATGGTGACCAGCCTGTCGGCCTTCCTCGTCACGACACTACTCCGGCGATTCGCATCGGTTACTCGCTCTTCAGCAGCTCAACTCGAGAGTAGACGTCTAGCTCTCTTCGTTCTGCTCGCACTTCTGTCCATCGGGGCCACTTGGTACTACATGTTTCAATTCTTCGGCTTCTCTTATCATGACTGGTTGTCGCGAAACCACCCAACCCTGGTGCGAAACCCGGATGCATCGGCCGTGTCTTGGATGGCTCGAGCCAGACAGTACGTCTTACCCAATCTCACCGAGGCACAGGCGATTACGAAGGTTCGGCACCTTCGGATAGGGAGTGTCACTGTCACCCGTGACCTCCTAGCTGCATGGCTCGTCGATACGCGCCTGTTCCACCAGGCGTGGGAAGGAACCTGCTCGAGCTGGCCTCGCTATTGGTGGTCACAGCAAATCTTTGGACTCACCACTCTCTGGAGCTTCTTCCTTGGCTGGCACAGGAAACGCGGTGCAATTCCTTTGACGCCCTTGTTCATGGTCTTGGGGCAATTTGTTGCTATTTCCTATGCAATGAACCTCTTCTTCTTAGCAGTGCTACTCACGCCTGCATCTGAACCGACCGCTGGTGAGAAAGTAACATCCACTGCCACCTCGGAAGATTCATCGCTCAGCAAGGTCCCATGGATCGTGCTCGGTTCCACGGTGGGCAGTGTAATACTGCTTCCAATAGCCACTGGCACCTCCTACTTTATGCCGATCTTGATCGTTCCCCATGTATTGCTACTCCTGCCCACTTTCTCAATTGGTTTGACCAGAACGTCCACGCATAACGTACTGCGTGCCGCGCTATACGCGTTTCTCATCGTTCAAATGCTCACAACCGTTATCATCTTCACTTTGTCTGAACCGAACAAGCCAATTGTAAGTCTGATTGGCGGCATTCGCTATGCAACGACATTTCAGGATAAGCTACGTCACCCTGTAAGCACATCCACCAATGCGCAGATGATGTCTGCGAAGGTCGCCTTCGTTGTCAAAACGCTTTATCAGCTTCTGGCTATCTATTTCGGGTTCTTAGGAAGACAATTGGCTCTCGCATTCCAATTTAGCATAGCCGCAATACGCACGAGCATCGCCGAAGTAATGCGCAATCCATTACATATTACGATATTCCCGAAGGCACTGCTCATTGCAATGCAACATCGCAAGGACATGCTTCAGGCTGCACTTTTTGCCAATCCTGCCGTTACTAGCGTCGGATTCGATGCGATTCTAACATGGATTAGCGGTCTTGCATGGATTGCAACTGCTAGAAGTGTCAAAGAGGGAGTTATGGGCATTGAATAAGGCATATCATGTGGAGATCAGTCGATCAAGGTTGCTTTGAGATGAAAATGATGATAGCTGATACCTATATAGATGGACTAGAGCTCGGAATACAATATAATGCAAGGCTTTACGCATCTTCTCCTCATTCTCTTCCTGCAACCTCTCCACCACGGAAGCACCGCAGCTTCTCAGCCTATCGCGCGTTACCATCCTTCTCAAACCCTGTAGGTCCAAGGCCAGTATTTGATCAATGACGATGCCCAGCGCACGAGCGAAACCAGAGCATAAGCCCACTTGGTGGAGCGCGAGGCTCAGGTGGCGGAGCGGGGAGCACCGTTACCTCAGTGCGACCAGTCACCGGATTGTACCAAGTCTTCCAGCGAAATCCGTACTGGAACGTTTTCATGTAGTTGATGTCGTTAAGATCAGGATGCGGTCGAGCTGGTGGGGCCGTAGGCTGAGGTGGAGTCAGAGGTATAGTACTCAGCTGTTCAGGGGTTCTTTGCTGCTTCTTACGACTGGCTGTCAAAGGTCTTTCAACCAACGTGACGCCTTTGCCGCCGGGATATCGACCCACAACCTCTGTCGAGTCTTGCGAAGGCCGTCGTTGGAACTTGATGTACGATTTTGGCGCACGAGCTGAGCCTATAGCAATATTAGCGGTCTCATCTTCATAGTAACCAGGGTACTTTTCGCTTGGTTTAAGATGGTGAGCAGCTGGTTTGCGCGAGTGAGGCGCTGACTTCGAACGAGTCGGTGTGGCGCTGCTTTGTGGAAGTGGAGCCCGGCTGCGATGGCGACGCGGTATATTCTCATGACTCATTGCAGCATGAGGGTGATGTGATGAACCTGAATTGTGAGTGCGGATGGATTCATGTGTCATGTACTTCTGGTCCTGAGACTTACCGATATCACGAACCTCAGGCGAGGAAAGCGTTAGCTCAATGGCCTTGTGGGCGTCTCTAGCATTGAATGGTCGAGGATGCTGGATTGATGTTCCATGAGCCTGCAAATGATGGGAGTAATTGACACCCTTTGGGGAACATTGAGGCGAGGGCGTGCCGAAAGGGTTCCCATGCAACAGCCGGTGTGAGTCTTCAACGGAGGGCATGTTGCCCACGGATATTCTCACCTCACTAGCTCGATCGAAGAGGTCTATGTCAGGTCTCGAAATCATACACCGGAATCATGGAACTATTTATAACCTGTCTGAGATCTGTACCGAAGCCGGTGGGTTGGTCCCGGAAACAATGCCCTTTGAGATGTTCGAGCCATTGCGTCGATTTTCTGAAAGACCAAGGCCGGTTCAAAGCGAGGTCACAAAGTCTCGTTCCATCTAGGCCATTGTCTGGCTTTATTGGAGGCTCCCGTCTTGTGGCCGACTTGCATCATGGCAATTGTTCCCTCTTTGTCTATCACTACGGGTCTCCTACCAATCGCACCCAGCGACTCTGAAACACTGTCCTTCGATCTACCCCAGCATCCCAAACTACCTCGCACAATGCAGTGCGTCTACGGTAAGCCCAAGGCTCTGTACCATACTGTCGGCCAATCAATAATAGATCTCCAGGATCTCCTACCAGGACCTGTCCAAGCTCTCTAACCTGAGGTTGCTTCTCGTTTAGTAGTACCCCAATCGCCGCTTTGGCACGCCGACTAACACAGTCGAACAGGATCTCAGCCATCTCTATAGTACCAGCTTGGTACAAACCAACGCCCCATTGCGCCAATTCCAATGGATCCGCTGATCCATACGGTGTGAATGCGTTGCCCACATTGTTTATGCCGAGACACGCGTCAAATCCAGCACGAATCATTGCAGGTATCTGCAATGTGCATCTTTTGCGATCCTGCAGCGTTCTCAGTGCAGCCAATTCATCATCACCACCGTCAGGCTCAGATGGCCGCCCCATCATGAACAGGTCACTTGTGGGTAAGCCCACAAAATACACTGGTAGGCCTTGAACTTCGCGTCGGAGACGACTCCATTCCTTCTCGCTGAAGAGTGTTAGTCGTGTGCAATGGCCAAGACACACTGTCTTTCCAGGCATCTGTTGCGTCCATCGCTCGCGGCGGAGAACTTCAAGCACCCACCACACTAATGGCTCGGTGTTCTCATCTACGTTATAATCGAGGTGCAGGTCGAGATGGAGCTTGGCGCTCATGGCAACCCGAACTGCCCATTCAACATTGGCGCGCGCGCGTGATGCATCGGCTTCCACATAAGGGGTGCTTCCGAGCACCTCAACCCCATCGCGGCAGGCGGCTTGCTCCATTAGAGTGCGGTTGGTCGAAGCATGGTCTCCAGAGAGCACCGGATCTTGCGCAAAGGCGCATACTTGAATGTACATGCAGCTAGCCCAATCTCGCTTGGTCTCCAGGGCAGCATCAAGAGCCGTCATGTTGACCGTCGCGTCCACCTCCGCAAATCCTCGAATGTGTGTAACCCCAGCGCGGCTGGAGTCTGCGAGCAGAGCACACATACGCTCTCGCACCGTGTCATGGCTGTAATACTGTTTGGCCTTGGCGGTAAGAGAGAGGGCTTCCGTAAAAGATCCTGTGGATGGCCTGAGGCCTGATGTTGAAGGGTGGGTCAGCAGGTGTGGCTTGTCCAGGTGTACGTGAGGATGACACAAAGAAGGAAGGACGAGCAGTCCCTTTGTCTGCACCTGTTCATCGACCACGCTGTGCGCGTCCTCGGATTTGGAGATCTCCTTCACTCGACCAGAACTTTGAGACAAAGCCACATCATAGTGGCCCGATGCTGTCGGTAGCAGAACCCCTGTCAGCTTGTCCGCCGTGAGACCTGGTGGGAAGGAAAGATTTTCTGCACCCATCCTCCAATCCTGTAGACTTTCAGATGCTCATGCGTAACCATCATATACTTTGCGACGAAGTAACGCACCCTTCCGGCCTTCACCTGGACTGCATGCAGGCGGCCGGTGTCGAATTGAGGACCGCATCATCGACCACGCGCCGGTGCGATGATCCGCGCACCCGGAAGTGGGGCTCAAAGTTTCCAGATGCTGCTGTTTGTTGCTTCCCTGCATTAGGAGGCACGTCGTCCCAGACATGAAAGAGAGGCTAGTTCATCCAAACCATCAGCTGTAGCCATGATTCGATGGGCAGGGCCTGCAAACAAGGGATCGACTCTGCTTGGACTCTTTCGGACGGGACTTCGTCCACAGAGACTTCGATCCGGACAAGTTTTCGGTATGGCCACCCCGGTGGGTCGATGCTGCAGCATCCATGGAGATCATATCAGCAAAATGTGCTTCTTGGCCTCACCGAAGAGGACCACAGCGCTGTTGTGCAACATCATGGCTGTGATTTACATGCGCCAGGCCTGCGCAACTCCACCACACACTAGGAAAGCATCTCCCATGGCCGCCCGGCGACTCGGTTGTGCCATGTTCGTACAAAGTCTGCAACGAACGGACCATAAGACACGAGTGGATGCCAGAAACATGTTCTAGACAATGAACAGCTCTTGCACGCTTCAAACGCCATGCATCGACCAGTGCAGTACATTGACATTCCATTCGTGGACGTGTGTTCATGGGTATTTGGAAACGCTGTATATGATCTAGACAAGCAGGTCAGAGGTTCTCTGAGTATCCAACCAGACGCTGACTTCCCATAGATATACGTGGACGTCCACGATGATACACACTGGCTTTCATATCGTCGAGCACTATCGAGTGTCCGCAGATTGGTAGCTGGGCTGAAGGCTCAAGGTCTTCAGCCAGGCGACAGCGTTTGCCTACACTCGTTCAACAGCGTAGGCATTCTCCAAGTCATCGCACAATGAGCTGTTGATAACGAGAGGCAGATATGGTATAGCATCGTCTTCCTCGCCACTATTGGAGCTCGAGGTCGGTTCGTGGGGTCAAATCCAGCCTATACGATGTTCGAAATCACGCATTTGCTTTCTATGACAAAAGCAAAATTCTTAGTGGTAGATCCGGACCATTTGGAACAAGTCAAACCAGCTGCAAGAGCTTGCAATATCCCTGATTGCAACATCTTCGCTTTCAATACACGAGAGAGCCATCATGAGTCCGGATTTGCGTCGTGGTGGTCCTTGTTTGATTACGGGGAGAGCGACTGGTACCGCTTCGAGAATGAGTGGGAAGCGAAGAACACCACTGCAATGCTAGCTTCGACGAGTGGCACCACTGGCCTTCCGAAGGCAGCGATCATACCCCATCACACTTTCGTTACGACAAGTCAGCAATTCAGATCTCCAAAATCGAAGCCTTATGTCGTCCGAAGATTGCTCTGCCTAGCGCAGTTCCATCTATTTCCGGCCTATCTGTTTCACATCGCCCCTTTGCGGGAAGGCGAGACGACCTACATCATGAGGCGATGGAACTTGACCCGTTACATCAACTGCATACAGCACTACAGGATCACGGAAACTGCAATTGTCCCTCCTATTGTGCTTGCATTGTTAGGTCTCTCTCGGCTTGAACAAAAGAAGATGCATGCGCTAAGATGTCTGCTTTCTGCAGGCGCGCCATTGGGCAGTACAGAGCAGAACATGCTACGACTGAAATGCCATCCGGACGCCACTTTTACCCAAGTTTGGGGACTTACCGAAATTGCGTGGGCTACTTGCTTTCAGTACCCTGAGGACGATCATAGTGGAAGCGTCGGTCGGTTAATGCCCAATAACGAAGCAAAGTAAGTACCGGGCAACCTATGTATCATTCGTGACCTAACGTAATCAGGATTATGAACGAGAATGGGCTAGAAGTTACTTCTCCGGATGCGAGAGGGGAAATCTGGATCCGGGGCCCTGGCCTCATGGTTGGCTATCTGGACAACCCCGAGGCGACTGAAGCAACCATCAAAGACGGTTGGCTACGCACCGGCGATGTGGGATACCAGAAAGATGGGAAGTGGTACATTGTGGATAGACTCAAGGTAGGGTCACTCGCCTTTCAAAACCTCAAGTCTAACCGGGGAAGGAACTCATCAAAGTCCGAGGCTGGCAGGTGTCACCATCTGAACTGGAGCAATGTTTGCTCCAACATCCGGCAATCGCAGATGCGGCTGTGATAGGAGTTGACTTCCGGGATGGCCACGGAGAACTTCCCCGAGCTTACATCGTTCCATCACTCCAATGCCCCGCGGTCAGTGATGATGAAGTTCGAGCGTTCATGGGCCAGCGATTGGCCAAGTACAAAGCTCTCGCTGGGGGTATTGAGCGTATCGAATCTCTTCCTCGCAATGCTTCTGGCAAGATTTTGAAGCGGGTTCTGCGCCAGAGAGCCGCTGATGACAGCCATAAGACTAATGCCAGCAGTAATGAAAAGATCGTGGAGGACGGGAGCGGCAGATTTTCTGCTGATTCGATACCGGAGATCGATAGATTGGTTATCAGCGTATAGGACGAAAACTTAGCTTGTGATGAGACAAGTGTGTGGCTACACAATGAGCAAACAGCTGCAAGACCTTTGAAGCCAAAATTGTGACTGCTAAGAACCGCATCGCCGTATCCACCCCGCACCTAGACAGGCAATCAGCTTTTGGCCCCCTTAGACCCCACCCCGCGCATAGAATTTTGCGGCGGAGGAAGCGTCAAACGGCGGGCGAAGAAAAGTACTTCGAGCACAGCGACCTCACCGCCTATTGTTGAATGTCCAAGCTCTTCACCAGTACAGCTGCTACCTCTGTTGGGTTAGCATAACTGGCGTAATATGTCTCAGCAACCAATCTTACGGTCATGATACCTCCTCCCACCGTCCTCGCGACGCTGCCCAGTGTAGGCCAGTCGCAGGAGCAAAAGTTCCGCACTGCGACGGTGCAGAGCATTGCTTTCACCGCTCTCAGCAAGGATGGAAACGAATACAGCGGGCGTGAGACCGCGCACAGAAAGCGACGAAATGAAGTAGTTGTTGCATGCCCCAATGGGGCTGTACAGATCTATGATGTTTGTGGCACCAGATCCTTTTCTGAATATTGTGTATTAACCTGCCGTCAAGGTCCACTCCAGCCGGCAGATCACCTCCTACACCAGTCTTCCAGGCTCTGAATTTGTCTGTGATCCTGCGAGTGTCCTCATTCGCTCAAAGACCAAGGGTGTGAAGAGGAGGGTCACTGTTGCCGCCGTGATAGCTACGATAGGAAAGCGCACAACCAATATCATTCTATGGGAGGAACGAATGGGCCCTGATGTGCCATTGAAAGACAAGATACGCATGTTTCAACAAAAGCTTGATACGGAAGATATCGCACGGCTCGATGTCGCTTTAAGCCGCAGTGCGCTCGGAGACGAACAGTATCACATCATTGGGGTTGGTGCACGCGGTCATGTCCGCAGCTGGGATGAGGAACTTCGAAGCGTTTCCACAAGCGGCAGCGGTCTCCTCGACCACGAAATCAAAGCAGCGTTTGTTTTGGGGATTGATCAAGCAAGGGAGGGTATCTTCAGAAACCGCGAGGATCTCTCAACAATCGCGGCAGCACGAGGAATATCAGAGATCCTCGTCTCGCTGGCCAGTACTCGGGCGAAGCTACGAAAAGAACCAGTCACATTTATGATACACTTTCACGGCATAAAATTTACTCAAGGCGATCAAGGGGCCTCAAACACAGTGAAGGAAGTTGAGGCTCTAGGGTCAGTCCCTCTCCCACTCTCCTCATCTCAACTCCCAGCAACGACCTCATACTCCTTCTATAACTTCGGCGCATCTCTATTCTCCATATCTAAAGATCAAATCAGTATATTTGATCTCTCTCGGACGACTCCTAAACTCAGAACTATTCTACGGATACCAAGTCTTTCGAGCATAGCCCCCATTTCGGAGAACATAATCGCGACTACAGACAACCATTCCTTTAATGTGATAGACACTAGATACCAAGCCATTCTTGCTTCAAGAGGTTTGAGCGAGGATGAAAGGGTCAACGGCGTTACCAACGGGATCAATCATCGGAATGATACTGACTTGGTTGCATTCTTTCCCAGTATCAGAAGTATTTGCGCAGTACAAGGAAACACGCTGCTCAGTCTTCAAGTGGAAGGCGAAGATGCGGGAAATCAACCCCGCAAGAAGTTGAAGTATTCCACCCTTGCAGACGCTGTTGGTCGCGGTCTTGCGGCATCTCAGGCTCTGTCAGATGACACTTCGCGGTTCGGGCTCTCGTCAGAGATTGGTGTGCCAGAAGCATCATTGCCGCTCGGGAAAGACTGGGAAGCCGAAGCCAGAAGATTTGAAGAGCTTGCGATCGAAGGGCATGGCGGGGCATTTGATGAATGGATGCGCAAATGTCTGGACCTTTCCACGAACAGTCGAGACGCACCCTTTCATGCACGTAAGCTGGATCACATTCTTAGCCTAATCTTCACAGTCACCGAAGATTCTTCTGATAGCAGTCGTGGTGCTGCAAGCGGTCGGTCACTCAAGATACAAATCTGGCCGGGCAAGACTCTGGATTTATTTAGTCGACGACGTGGCTTGAGTCAAACTCGGTTGGAAGAGGCGTTGAAGCGGACCGGCAAATTGTCTGTTGTGGAGCGACTACACCCCACTGCGATGGTGACAGCTGTTGCGCATGCACATGTGAAGACAATGAAGAGGCTCAAGAGTCTATTCAACCTCGCCACCTCCCTCGATACTCGTGAAGTCATGTGCGCGATTCGACTTGCATTGCAGCGGCTCCAACAACAGCAGAATCTCGAGCGGATGCGGTTATTGACCGCTGGGCCCGACGAAGATGGGGACGAGATGCAACACGACGGAGTGATGCCCAAACACACCCCCAAACACGTACCTTTCGCCCACGACGTGATCCGCCTTGCTCTCAACTGGCTGCACCGGCTGCACCCATCGACATATGCATCCGCCATGGCCGCTGAATTCTCACCTCCAGATCTCTTTGCGTTGATCGACTACCTACGGCTTGCGCTCGCACGCAACGGATGGTTCGCGCGACATACCGATCCCATCGCCGGTTTGCCCTCTGCACAACCGAACGGAGCGACCGACGACGACCCCGGCACCACGCCCGGCGCGCCGCACCCTGGCCTATCCTCGACCGCACCCGAGTCAGACCGCGATCCACTGGGACAATCGGCGCAGCTCGCTGTGACCCTATTGAACTGCGCTCTCGACACGCTCGGCACACAAGGCTGGTTGTTGACAGACCAGAGTCATGCAGCTGCCATGTTAGGCCACATGCGCGCCGAGACATCGGCGGCACTCGAGGGCGTCGAGGAGGCTGCGTACCTATTTGGAGTTCTGGACCAGATGTTGGCATTTGCAACATCTGTCCCCCCTGGGGCGCTCGCCAGCGTAGAGAGCCAGCTTGCTTCTGTGGAGAAGGCTAGTGGGAAGGAGACGCGGCCGATCGTGATGAAGACGGCGACGACTAATGATATCGACGAGTCACAAGCCCTCCCGCTCGGTCTAAGATATATCGCGCCCGGCGGACCGGCGGCGAAACTGGATGACGAGGCGATGCGTCGGGCGAGGATCGGTGAAGAGCCGCTGGTTCGATCGCAGCGGGATATGGGGAGGATGAAGAGTATGCGGGTGGGCGTACATAGTTTTGAGCGGATTGTGCTATGAGCATGAGTATGAGGATGAGGGGGTGA
>JANIPN010719729.1:15793-27166 GCA_027478595.1 Erythroxylum anguifugum
GCGTCGTATCCATTCAATACATCTTCCCAAGCTTCAACTTTAGTTTCCGACCCCTTCAGCTTCTTGAGCGGGGTTTCGCGGCTTTCTCTAAGAGGCGCCTCAAGCACGTTGGTCGGTCCTCGACAATGAACCATGTCCTTCGGAGGCCAAATTGCTTGGACCACTCCGAGCGGTCGCTGAGGTTTTGTGAATGATGCGCCAAAACCCGCCCAAGAGGACTTCACAGCGACCGCGGGTCTCTTGGGGCTGCTCGGCCGCTCAGGTCCCAAAGTGGCATTGTCAGAGTCTTCTTGTGTCAGGGATAGCAACGTCTCCTGTTTGGTACGAGCAACTTTGCCCATGAAGAACGGATGCGTTGCCTTTGGTTGCGTGACCTCAACAGATAATTTGGCTAGTTGCTGGTGATGATCAGACTGCTTCTCTTTTACAACTCTTGACAAGATCTCTTCAAGGCGATTTCCAAACTTAGCTCGACTTGCATCATCGGAACCATATCGTAGCTTCACAAGTCGCTGCGCTGACTTTGAGTCCTCGCCACCCTTTCGTTTTCCGCTCGCCCTTTTGCCAACATCATCCTTCACTTTTGGCGAGACCAGCTTTCCGTCCGTTCGTAGCTTAATGATTTTCTTAGGCGGGGTTTGCGCCTTCGGCTTTGAGCCCCGAGCCATGTCAACGGGTACTTGAACAGCAGCGTCTTCCGAGACGTTACTAGTAGTTGCAAGGGCGGAGTCTTTCTTGGGCGATCCCATTGGTAATGTGCTGTGGATAAGCTTCGCGGGCGAGCTCCCTTCAAAGCCAGCCTTTATAAGTTGCTCTTCCCAGCTCAATTGATATTCCCCACTTTCGTGACATGGTGTAGTTGGACGTTCCAATGATTGTGTTCGCTGTCGTTTCCTCCGCTCTTGTGATTCATCTACTACCTCAGCAGCCACATGCGGCCCAGGTGCCTCGGAGGCCTGGTCGTCATTTCTGTCTTGGAGAGGCTTCTGTCCGAAGTTGAGAGTGGACTGTTGGGTACCCTTCTCCGGTGACCTTTTCCGAGTCTTCTGTGACTTTCTTGCTCCGCTAGCGAGGTCGCCAGCGCCGTCTGTACTCCCGTCGACTTCAATCGCCCCATTGTCAACTGGTTCTCGAGCTGTGGTAATGTTACTTTATGGTTTGGGGTATTCTGTCTGACGACTTACAACGGCCTCGCTGTGCAGTGAAAAATGGATGCACCCCAGTGCCTGTTCTCACCCCAGATTGCTCCCCATCCATCGCTGGAGGAGAGAAGGGCACAGCCAACGCCATCTACGACTAGGGCGCAGCGTGGTAGGATCGGGTCACGGAGGGTAATGCATTAGATATAGAGCGAGGAAGTATGTTTGTATGAAGTTAAGAAAGGATATGACTTGCAGAAACTAGTCATGTAAACAACCAATCACCGGGGTTTCACTGAGTCTCTGAAGGTATAATGGGGGCGACTCTATATTCACGTTGCCGACGCGTAGGGTCGCGGAAGAGGCGTCATGGACATACCGCCGCTAACACCGAGGGCACGGATGACGCTCATAGGGTAGTATCACTGTATTGCTAGCAATATCAAAATTCACTCACACGAAAGAGAGAAAAGGATATATAATTACGGAGTATTAATACTACTTCTATTTGTACATTCAGTCCCCATGAAATGTTGTCGCTATTCATGAAAAGAGTGAGGGTGTGTCCTGCTCGGACGGTCCCATGTTCAGGCTGCTGAAGAGGGTACCAAGTTTCGCGATGTTTTCTCTCTCCTTCACTACCGCCATCATATCTCCGGGCGCCCTACTCAGATCTACATCACCAATAGAGCCCTCCAAAATCGAAAGATAGCGCCTTGATGCGCAGTTCGTGATGGAGAGCTCAGCATCAACATAGGGTGCTGGTGTTGTTGAAGGCGGCTTCTCTGCTTTGGTAAATGGAATCAGAAGTAACCTTGGTCAATACCACGCTATCGTACTGGCTCCCATTGATCAGCTTCACCGATATTTGGAGAATTTATCGAGGGCTCATTGACGCTCTTTACCGTTCGTGTGCGCAAAGTCGACGTGATCCTTCTCCTTTCTTGGTTGAAAGGCTGCGTCGGTCCCTGATGCCACAGCGCTTGGGGTGCGAGCAGCGCCATTGCTCGCAATTCTGACCTCCTTCCGTTTCGTAATAGGCTGCTGCGGCTTTACCTCTACCTCAACGTCCGAGGCCTCATCGTCGCTGCGATCATCTCTCATGGGGGCCGATGCGACGGTGCGATATCCAATTCGCAGGATAAGGAATAGCCAGAATAAGTTGATCGCCTGCAGGGCGGCAAGCAACGGGAATGTAATCCTTTGAGAAAGTGGACTCTTGTAATGCTGAGTTTCCCAATTGAGTTCAAACGGGCCAATGGTAGCGTACGATGTAGCAATACTATAGAGAATCTTTAAATTGATATAGTGTCGCATGTAGATCCACACGGATGCAAATACCACGTAGTATGGCGCGATCAAGGTGGAACCGACGTAATTCAGCGACTTGAGGGTCTACTCAGGATCAGCTATCTGTCGAACATATTCAGGTGAAACGTGGCTTACCGCAAGGAAGAAATCGCTAACATCGTGAGTGATGTAGACCGCGATGCCGATGTAGGTGAAATGAAACCGATAGCTTAGACCGATCAAAGTAAGAGTCAGAACATGGTGCGCAACAAGCTCTTTGAAGTCCTTGCGCGGCTCTTCGAGCAGTAGCACTAGTACGATGGCCTGCTGTGCCCAATAACTTGCTTCGAGGAGATAGTAGGCTTTGAAAAGTGCATCATGCGCTCGATGTGGGGAACCCTCGTACATAGCGTCGGTGTTGAAATACCACACGGGAGTGCGACTCATCACATAGAGCCCAAAGGGACCGAACACGCTGAAGTACATGGCGGTATACATCTGCTCCATGAATCGGTGCATCTTCCGGCGGGAAGTGATCCCCGCCCATCTGCCCAGCGGGCGAATGATCCGTTGCATGCAGAACTCACGCGTGAAGGAGAGCACGACCACGTAGAAGGCAACAAACTTGAAGTCATCCTTGCCTTTGCCGTAGTAGGTGGGAGTATCCGGAAGATTCCTTGCCCATTCCGGAATCAACGGGTCGTTCGGGGGGAGCTCGTGCGAAAGGAAGATGGCCGAGTGTAGCGGATTAGACGGTGTCGGGTTCAGAGCGTAGCAGAAAAGGAGGATGAGAATGACGATCAGCGGATTAACCCATGTGTGTGTGAAGGAAAAGTTGCGCCATCGGCGCAGCAGCGACCGAGCCTTGCGACGTTTGGATCCGCGCGTCGGAGCCGATGCATGTCGCTACATCATGCGTTAGTCAGAGACATTTCGAACGGGATCAAGCACCGGATGTGTGGCACCTACCGGTGATACTGGCGGCGAGAGCAGCATGCTCCTAGCCTCCAATGTCGTGGAGACCGCCGGAGCCCCTGTGTCTCCTGGTATCTCGCCCCCCAGGTTCGAGGATTTCCGCCGTGGGCGCCCCATGCTGAGGCTGGTGAAGCTCTTGATGCTCGAGGAACGGTGACGCTGCGACTGGACCATGAAGTCCGGGAATCGTTCCATCGTTTGGGACTGCGACATGCTCGGTCACGCTGGGTTCCGTACCAAATTTCTGAAGCGGACGGAGATATCCGGAAGAATCGGGGGTGCCTCTCTGCGAGAGCGACAATTTGCCCGGCCAACAAGTACGCGGCAGTCGGGTGCTTCTACGGTGCAAATCGACAATCAAGTTCCTTCCAGTGGGCAACAGCCCTTCGCGGGTCATATGGGGAAAGAGAGAGATAATCAATCGCGAAAGGTGCCCTTTGCAGGAAGACAAAAAAGTTATGGCAGCCCGGCCGCAGTACGGGCCCGGGAGGCGGCGGCGGCGGCGCGAGTTTGCGGTGCGGCACGGAGTTTATTCGATGGGCGGGAAAATTACTCTTGCCCTCTGGAAATTACGATGAAGCCAGAGCAGGGTGCGCCCATTTGCTCGCTCACCCGAATCGGGAAATGGAGGAGATAAGGTAGCGGCGGGGAGGGGAGAGGGGGAATGAGGGAAAAGGAGGCAATACCCGAGAGGGGGGCAGATCGGAATCGGCGAAACTGATGCTCCGAAGGGGGGCAGAGGGAGCGCAGAGGCTGGAGGTTTGGAGGGCTGGTAGGACGTAAGGCATTGCGGACAACTCTAGCACTCAAAAGGGTACTTACTGATTGAGTACTAGTTATTAAAGGCAAGAGGGAGCCATACAGGCATAGAGATAGAGGATGGTTCCAACCCAGTCGATCTGACTTAGGAGATCAGCGTCCCCATCATGATACCTTTGAAGCCTTGATAGCATCTTAGAATGGCGTTGGAGCAGAGGTTACGGTGTGATGTCCCGATCCTGACTGCGAGCAAGTAATCACCCAGCCTCTCGAGGAAGATGCTGGCCTCGGATAAACTGAGATCCCGTCCCGACGCCCAGACAGCTGCCTGTAGAATGAGTTGCAAACAATCGATGCAGGCATTTTTAGCCGCCGCACCCAATAACCGCAAGGCGGGAAAGTGATAGCGAATATATTCCGCCCTGAAAACAACGTCATCCGCACGCAGACGCACGCCTATTCGACTTTTGGATCACTACATTTCTTTTGTTCAACACAGTACCCACTCTCATGTTGTGCGTTGCCTCTCTCCAGCGTCCGAGTCAGTTCACAATTCTCCTGAGAGCACATGCGCAGGTTGACAGCAGCGGAGTCGACGGTGTCCCTCATCTCAAGGATTTTCTGCACGATTTGTGGGACCCATTCCTAGAATCTGGCATATGGACATGTCATTTAGGCTATTTGCTTGACCAATACGCGATCTATTCATCTGAAAAACTCTCAGAAGGCAGTATCCAAAATGCCGCTGGCATACACCCCTCAGCAGAAGGCGCTCATTGCCGAGTTTGTCTCTATCACAGCGGTCAAAGACAGTGCAGCAGCAAAGGTATGTGTACACCCTCTTCTTCTTGGATGATGTTGCTCGTGGTGATGTGAAGTGCTGCTTTGGGTGTGGTGTGCGGATCGCCCGTCCGACCAGGTAGTGCGCGAGGAAGGAACACTGGCGCTGACTCGTCGAACTACAGGCCTTGAAAGCGACGAACTGGACCTTAGAGCAGGCTATCGACAGGTATGCGCTTTGTGAATTTCACTTTATATTTCTTGTAGAGTTTTTACGCCCCACAAAGCATTATGCCCTGCTACTTCCCCTTTGTACCCCTCGGTGCCGGATGGCTCTGTGACTTCTGTCGTCAATTTCTTCCTCTGTGAGTGATCGATCAACCCCTTGTTGAGTATCCGTACCCTTTCACTGGATTTGGTGGCCCTTTCGCGCCAAGATGGTACACGCAACTCATGCGCCACATCCGATGGATGTGGAGCAGTATCGCCAGCACTGCAATGACGTTTGGGCATGCATTCAAGAGAAGTTATTCCAGCAGCAAGAAAAGGTTCGGCGTTGTGAGGATGCTTTGAGTAAAGCTTCAGAGCCTGGTCAAGAGGCCGAAATTGATAGACTGATGAATGAAACTCGGCTTCGTAAGATGCAGGATGCGGCAGCACTGGTGAAGCGACGGCTACTCGAGTCATCTCTCAAGACCAACCGCGAGGTCTTCGCTATTGTTCAAATTGAGGATCTCGTCTTGGATCATGAATACCGGAGCATTCTAGAGCGAAAGTCACGGGGTCGACAGCACATGCTAAAGCTCTGGACCTTAGATGGCAGAAATTCCAAAGGATTTCATGTGAGCCAAACGGCATTGGGCGATTATGCATTCAAAACACTCGGAGAGATTCAAGTGGAAAAAGACAAGCTGTTATGGGGGCCGGAGAATCACAGGTTCAATATTGTCGACCTGGTTCTGGCGGCTCGTCTTGCCTTTTGGAACCCAAGTTTGATACAAGAACGTCACCCGGCCTCAGCCATAAAAGCGATTGGTCGAGAGCTTGGCGTCACTGGAGACTTCATGCGCCGATGTCAAGGAATGGTTCTTAGCCCGCATGCTGATCCACGCAATGTTGAGATCGCATTGAGGAATGGTCGCTGCCGAATTTCATCGCAAGCGACCGGCCGCGCACATTCTATCTACTCCCAACGCGGACGACTCGCTACTGGCATTATCTATACCCGGCATCTTCCGGCAGCCGACAAAGCGTACGGCTACGAGATGATCTTGGAGGTAATACAAAAGAGCGTACCACCGCAGGTCGATGCCCGAACCTTCGATCTCGACTTCTATTCCGACGCTATTAACGACGATGCAATCTCTACGTACGCTTTGGTTGAAAATATGTGGGCTGACATCCATGATTGGGTTGCTGACATGGTTGACTCGCCTTCCACCGATGAAACGAACACCCAGCCTCCCATCGATCCGGACCTTTTGAACACGCCCGCAGCTACCAAATCGAGTCCTAGTAACAGTACCGGGTGGGAAGCTTCCGTCACTGTGAGGCCGAGAAATAGTCTTCCGGAAAGCGGTGGAAAAGTACAAAGTACGCCGTGTCCACCTCGTGAACCGGCCACGACTACTCCTAGTCCTTTCAAGAAGCCTCGCATTTGGACTCCAGAAGAGCGCAAGTCGCGACAAATCCGACATTTACTCAGGATGAAGTCAAAAATGAGGACCTCTTCACTGCCTGGCGTCCTCGAATCGGCGTTCAGCCTCCCGCCAGACTCAACTTCGCGCCGCTTTGGGAAGCGCTGGAGAACAAGAGAGATCCGGATGCTTACGCCCAAACCGGCGCCCACCGCTGGGGTTCCGCAACCACTCTTCTATCCTGATCTGAATCACAAGCAATTCATCGAGCAATGTGCTCACTTGCAGCTGCAAGAGCTATCGCGCGAAGGCTCCTCCATTTCTGGAAGCACAAGAGGACTCCTTACTCAGGAAAATGTTCGTGCGTTGAACATGTCTTGAGTGTCGGCAACAACCGAACAACCGAACAAACGCTTGAAAGATGCCACCGGATCCTCAGACCTTTACACATTTTCCGTTGTTGCGCATTCACATTTGTTTCACACTGCATTTCAATGGCGTTGGGAGTTGGATTCCGCTAACCACTTTCAGTCACTTCCAAAAGACTGGCTCATCGAGACCGCCGCCCAAGAATCTGAATAAGGTATTCGATGAATTTCGAGGTAAGAGACACTGCCCCGACATGTGATGCGATTACTGACCACGACGTAGACACGCCTGAGACGCCTGATACGATCGGCACGGAAGGCACTGTCAAATACCTTGGCGCCATTGGCGTTGCCTTAGATGAGCCGGCGATGCTCGCAGTTCTCGCCCAAGTCAAAGCTCCTACCATGGGCGAGCTGACGCGCGCCGGGTTTGTCGACGGCTGGGATGCGATCAACGCAGGCACAACAGCGGAGCAGAAGCGCGCAGCTGATGGGATGCGCAAACGTCTCAGTAATGATCAAGATCTGTTTCGAGCTACGTACAAGCATGCTTTCGATCTTGCACGACAGTCGGGACAAAAGGCGGTGATGCTTGAAGCAGCGGTTGAGTTCTGGAAGATGCTGTTCGGCGAAGGTGGCATGCATTGGCACGGGAATGCGGGTCAGACAGCTGCGGGCAAAGGAGTGAATTGGCTGGAGCTGTGGATTGACTTCCTAGAGAGCGAATGGAAGAAAAGCATCAGCCGTGACTTGTGGAATCAAACCCTTGAATTTGCCAAGCAGACCCTCAACGATGGCACCTTCAGCTGGTATAGCGAAGAGGCGAGCTGGCCCGCTGTCGTCGATGACTTTGTGAATTGGGGTGTGGAAAAGGGCGTGATACCTAAGGCGGAGCAAATGGACACGGACTAAGTGATGTCTGTTCGGCGCTGGGCTTCCTCGGCATTACAGCATTCAGACAGTACCCATCAGGCTGCATCCTCGAAATCGATTCATTGACTTAAGTTCATTGATGCTTGTTTCCGTATCATCTCTTTCCCCCTTTGTTGTATGACCCTACGTAGTAACACCTCAAGGCAATTGCATCCAGTCATGCCGGTTGCTCGTGCTGGCATAAGTGTCGAGCATGCTGACTAAACCGTCCAATCCGCATCGAAATCACGTGCGGCCCCCGATGCGCCTTACACTCATCCCTTATCAAGCTCCCTGGACGTCTATCACCGCATCACATCATATCCGGCTCATCACAAACACCATTAATGACCCTTCATCGCAAGCGCCCACCGTACCCTCACGCCAGGTGTTCCCTTCCCTTCCCACCCTCTCTAATGCCGGTCAACGAAGAACACGCCTTTCCCGAGGACGAGGGAAGCCCGGCACCAGCTTTTTAAGCGCCGCCTTACCCCGCTAGTCACATCGCAGCGGCTGCAGTGCGATCCAATCAGCGAGGCTGAATGCGCGAAAGGCTCAGAGCCGCCGAATGAGCGAACGTGCACACGCTGCACGATGTCCCACCGACGTGTGCCGGGCAACAGAGGGGGATTGATTGATTGTCCCGTGCGCACGCGTCGGTGCTCCATCTCTCCGTTGATCCGCCGCGGTACCTCACTCGCTACTCTCTCGCCTCTCAGAGACTTCGAGAAGCCGCTGCTGGCCCCATCCATCACATCGCGCGCACCATCTCGAGCCACGATGCAGCCCATAAGCTGCGGCGCTTCGATTGAAGCGCCCGCGCCATTGGGTCTGTTCCCCCCACGGCCGCTGGCTCGGCGTTGACCTTTTGAGTTGACCTTTGCGTTGACCGCGCGGTGGCCGCCACGGCCATGATGGTTGCGCTTGGGCCTTCGGGGTCGAGGACGCGGTCGTGAGGACCGCGGCTCTTTCTCCTCTCCGACGAGGGGATGGACTCTTTTCGACTTCATATCCTACCTGTTGACCTTCACGATACCCCTGACACAGCTGTGCGGCGCGGATTCACAACTTCACGCGAAGATATCCTGAAGAACTGACACCCAGTGTCTCATACCACCATATCAGGCTGTCGAACGATCGACTTTTGCGCGAATAAAGCTACAACAAGTACAATCGCGGAGCGATGTCGTCCGATACGAATCGGGCGACGTACTCGCTGTATCCGCGCGATCGACCCATACCCGACATCCGCCCGGCGCATTTCGCATCCTATGCAGATCGAGAAGCTCTCCCTCGAGGATCACTGGACCGGATCGGTATGCCTCGGGCACCGAGACGTCAACCCACGCCGGTCGAACAACACTCTCACAGCGTGCCGCCAGCGGACAAGCGAAGGGAAAGTCCGCAACGCGACCACAGCGAATCCAGGCGGCCGGAGCAACACGAGCAGAAGGTACTGAAGCCGCGCGAGCACCATAAACTGCTCAAGCAGCAACATCAAAAGCGCGCGAGCTCGATGCCGCCCGCTCGGAGCCAGGGACGTTCCACCCCAACGCCGCTGGTGATCTCGTCGCCGCTTGAGCTCGAGAAGGGCGAATATCACATCGTCACGCACCAAATACCAGCCACCAAACCCCCGCTCCACTTTACTGCCCCCGATCCCAACTCTCCGCACCTTCACTTCCGGCCCGACACCTACGAACAAGTGCGGCCGGACATCGACATCGATGCGCCGCACGTACGACGCAACGTGCCTCATCCCAGCGAGCTGGCGGATCCTGAGTGGAAGAACGGGGCGTGCGCCGCTGACGCTTTGTGCTTTGAGTCGATCTTCTGCCCATGCATGGTCTACGGCAAAACGCAGTACCGACTGGAACGCAAATCACGACACAAGGATGCGACGGAGATGCTGGGATATAGCCGGTGTAATGGGGACTGCATGGTGATGACTTTGGGATGCGGCTTTCAATGTGCGTGATAGCCCAATTTCACGTGTAGAAATGAAGACGCTAACTATGATATAGGGTTATTCACTCTCATCCAGCGCACACGCGTCCGCAAAGCGTACGCCCTTGAGGGCTCGTTCGGTAACGACTGCGTCAAGGCGCTCTGTTGCTGCTGCTGCACGCTGGCGCAGAACGAGCGCGAGGTGCGCGAGCGCGAGAAGCTGCTGCGGAAGTATGCGTCCCCGTCCTCGAGCAACGTGCCGTACATGAGCCAGATGGCAGGCATGCAGTATGCCGCGCCGCCACTGTGATCAGAGTGATCACCCGAGATGGCCGACTGCCACGAGCGATTTTTGTCCACGACGGTTCGGCAACGCGGGCCGGGTCGGATTTTTGTATATGGCAGGTGCGGGACTTGGCGACGTGTGTCAACGACGAGCTTGATGTGTGTATGTATGATGATGATGTGTACAGCTTCTATAGAACAGAAATTCCCATCAGGGCGCAAACCCCTCCTTACCACACTCACCGTCTCACCCATCACTATCCCCCCATACCTGCCCCACGCCCAACTACCGGAGCACGTGCCGGCCCGAGTTTGCCGCACAAGCGGCCTCGCCCTCGACCGCCATTAACGTCACCGCGGGGGGTTTTTTTCTCTCTTCCCTGTGAGACGGACTCTCGCGTGTCTACTAGGGCAATGGAGGCGTTCACGCCGCCTCAGATTGCCGGTTCGAGCCGAGGAGAGACGAATGGTGATGGGGTGAGACGGAGTGGAAAAACTACATAACACCGGTCACCGACCCCGGTTTTGGCTTCTCAAGATCGCCGACTCCACGACATCGCCTGCATCGACCGGCCCGGCTCGCACCATGCCCGCACACACGCCCATCATCGAAGCGCACCGCCCGGCGTTGGAAGCGTACGAGGAGTTGTACAAGCAGCTACACGCCAACCCCGAACTGTCCAAGGTCGAGGCCGAGACCGCCCAGGTCGTCATCTCACATCTGTCTAAGCACCAACCGGACGGATTCGACGTCACGTCCGGCATCGGCGGGCATGGCGTGGCCGCCGTGCTCCGGAACGGGGCGGGACCGACCGTGCTGCTGCGCGCCGACATGGACGCCCTCCCGATCGAGGAGCAGACCGGCCTGCCCTATGCGTCGACGAAGCGCATGCGCGACGCCGACGGCGTCGAGCAGCCGGTGATGCACGCGTGCGGGCACGACATGCACGTCACCAGCCTCCTCGCCGCCGCCGAGCTCCTCTTCCACGCCCGAGCATCGTGGGCGGGCACCTTGGTGCTCATCTTCCAGCCCGCCGAAGAGAAGGGCTCCGGCGCCCGGGCCATGGTCGACGACGGGCTGTACACGACGCGCGGCGTGCCCGCGCCCGACGTCGCCGTCGGCGCCCACGTGATGCCGCACGCGGCCGGCGTCGTCGGCACGCGGCCCCGCATCATGGCCAGCGCCGCGGATACGTATAAAGTGACCATCCACGGCCGCGGCGCGCACGCCAGCCAGCCGCACCGCGCGCTCGATCCCGTCGTGAGCGCGGCGTACGCGAC
>JANIPN010720270.1:0-11021 GCA_027478595.1 Erythroxylum anguifugum
TTCCACTGAAAATGAAAATTGAAAATATATGCAAAAAATCAAGATAGAAAACAAGAAACTGTTTTCTGAAAGTAAACCCTTAACTTTTTGAAATCGTTCTTAAGGTATTCTTCAAGGAGAGCATAAGTCTATGTTCTTTTCTCCAAATCATTGTGTTCTTGATCATATCAAAAGCATATTTCATGTTGAAATCTCTACATTTTAAGAATTTTAATAGGATCACTTCGCTTTTCTTATCAATAAGTAATGAGATATTCTAGATGGAAACTTCCTCAGGTAGCAACAAAAGGTCGATGGAAACAACTTCCTCTTCCTTGGCCTCCTTAGATTCTTTTGATGACCACTCCTCTGTAGCTATCAAAGCTAATGACAATTAATATTGTCTCCTTATTGATCTCAACTATCTTGGCTTTGTCTTTGTCCACTTACATTACCATCTCCACCACTTCCTCAGCCACCACTACTATAGTAAGAATTTAAAATTGCAAACAACTTAATACGATCAAAACATACTTGTATCACTGAGCAATTAAACAATAATCACTTATGAAATTTTATTTTGATCCATAAGATAAGAGACTTGCATAATTCCTTCTATTCTTTTTCTCTTATTCAAAATTTTTCTTCTTATCTGATACTTATCTTTTTAGTAAATCATATCTTGTATATGATTTTCCTAATAGTTGTGATTATTAACTTATTATATTTACTTATCTATTAGCTCCCACTCACACATAATAAAGTTAATTAACAAGTAGAAGGAATTCTACAAGTCTCTTATCTTATGGATCAAAATAAAATTTCATAAGTGATTATTGTTTGATTGATCAATGTAATTACTCAAAAAGAAAATGATCATGTAGTTCTCATACTTGTCTAATATCTCGTGTGACTAGCATACTACAAGAGCATATTGTTATACATTTGTTAAGAATTTATGACTTATCAAATAGTGAATCGATCTTTAAATAAATTTAGTATGATATATCCCAAATCATTTATGACATCAATCACAATCTTATTCTTATTATATACATATTTTGCATTTGTATTGCCTTCAACATAAAAGGTTGGCCCTTGTGAATACATTTTGATGCAAACTCAAATTTTTAATGATCTTTCTTACTTCTCAATCATTTGAATTAAATTAACTCGCTTTTCTAAAATGTCCTATTATATCGAATCATTGATGATTTTCTAGTAACATTCTAGTATATGAAACATTAATTCAATTCTTTTGAATTCAAACCTGAGTAAAAAGAGTATTTTTATTTGGTGTTCACATGGCCTCAAAGGATTCTCATAAAATATAAGTTAAGAATATAGCTTATATTATCCTTATTAATTGAAAATAAACATATGGTACCATTCATATGTTATATTATTGACTCTATTTTATTAAAGTGTATGTTTTTCCTTAAATATTGTACATATGATAGTTCAAGAATACCTAATGCCTAACTTGAGTTCACTTGTTTATTTATTCTATCCACCTTTCACAACTTACATTTGGCATATTAAGGTAGATTAGGAAAATATATCATTTCTTTAAGTTATATTATTCCTAGTAGCCCTTACACCTTTAGATATACTTCACATCAACATTAGTGTTTAAAGCCTCAAGCTCTTTTTTTATCACCTATATAGGAAAGCATTTCTTATATGTCTAACATACTTCTTATATCTAAAATTGAATGTTCAATACTAATTCTGACATTCATTCTAGAACCAAAAACGCAATTCAAGATCAAGCAATCTCATTTTTTAGAAATAAAATTTTATTTAGAATCCATTTTAGAAAATGTTTAATTCTCTATTAAATATATATTGCATCAATTATTTGATGACAAACAAACTATCATAGCTGATAACAAGTATTATGAATAGTTACGAGACATGTCAATTTCTCTTTGTGTTACTATGTCTTTGACATAGTTACTTAATATCTATGTGTTTTTAATATTGATATTTGAGCTCTCTAGTATTATATTTCAATGAACTTGTTCATACACAACATAGTGTGCATGAGACTACTGATTGCTTCAGAATAAGGAATTATCTTTATCTCTCATTCTTCTTGTAGCATTCATAGATACTACATATTACTTAGGTGCTCAACTTTAGCAATTGACATCACAAAAGGTTTACAATCTTGCATAAAAACTTATTCAAGTATTTGGTTAATATATGTATAGCTTATAACAATAATAAAGCTCTTCTTAAGTGATACTTAGTGATCTTAACCACAAAGATATATTCAACCTTAACCATATTCGTCATTTTAGTCATAGTTGATAGCCAGTTTTTCCGCTTAACGAACTAATTGTTGTCACTAGTTATTAATAATATCATCTACATGAAATAATAAAATTATATATTTATTATTGGATCTTTTAATATATACTTAGTGGTGTTTGTCAATCATACTAAAATCATACAAAATGATTACAATGTAAAATTAAATATACCACTTACTTCGAGACTGCATTAGACTATATATTGACTTTAACAAATATGAGCATGTATTGTCATTGACCCCTCTAAATGAAATCTAGTAGTTATATTATATAGATTTCTACATCTAGTTCTCTATTTAAGAATATATTCTTCACACCAATTTGATGTATATTAAGATCCATTCCAACCACCCAGGCTAGAATTAGTCAGACTAGTGTAAACCTCATAACAAATGAGAATCTCTTCTTATAATCAATCTCTTCCATTGTTTGTATCCTTTTGCCACTAGACATGCTTTTAAAGCTACCATCAATCTTTTAGTTAGCATTTGAAAAACTCTTTTGTTTTTTGATGAATTCATGTCCTTTTGAAAGATTACTCAAATCTTATACATAGATCAACCTCATTAAAATTCATTCTTTTTCTATTGCTATAACTTATTCATCCTTAACAAGACTAGAAGGGGCCTTTTCATATTCCTCAACTTATTATTTGCATTTGGAACTAACATAAAGGTTTTCCCCTTCAACTTCAAAATATCATATGAGGATTAATCCACTCATAATATGGGTATAATGAAATTTTCATAAATGAATTATCTCTATATTCATATTGTTTCTACTTAAATTAGACAGTGGGAGATAGCTTTTGCTGAGTTGCAATTGTCATTAATCAGAAACCAATTCATCATCTCCTAAATTGTACCTACTTGGATTAATACCATTCAGTTGGTCTTATCTTATAGGATCATTTTAATCCAATCTCTTATATAGGGATAAGTTTTGAATTATCTTTTCTTGCTTTAGAAAACCATTCTCTAAGAATGTGATTTTATGTATTGTAAATTAAATTATCTGTTTATTACTTTGTTCACCTTTGAACACATACCCTTTAGAATGCTTCAAATATCTTTTAAAGATACTCTTCTTACCTTTTGGATGTAAATTCTTATACTTATGAGCAGCGACGAATCTAGGATTTTAGTCTTGTGGGGCTGGCGCCTATATATATGTATATATTCTGAAAAATTTTTAGTCTGGGGGGCTGGCGCCTATATATATATGTATATATTCTGAAAATTTTTTAGTCTTGGGGGGGCTATAGCCCCTGCCAGCCCCCCTGGATCCGTCCCTACTTATGAGAGGGACCATGAATATAAGTAACAAACAAATTCTCAAGAAATTAGATACAATAAATTATGTCTCTTACCTATCCATATCTTGTGTTTTAAGACATCATTTAATAGGCTCCCTATCAAGTACATATGTGTTCATCAATGACACATCACTCAAATAAGTGATAAGCAAATTTGCATGTGCCATTATAAACCTAACTATAAGAAGAGTTCTATTTCTCCTCTTTATACCCCCATTTTATTAATGGATTCATAGGAATGTTATTGCTTATCTATTTAGTTTTTATCATATAGCCTATTGAACTGATAACATAAGTCTTCTTATACCCAATCAATTCTTAAAGTCTTTATCTACTTTATATAACTGATTCTCAACTAAATTCATATTCTTTTTGTAAACAATATCATGGTTCAAACCTTAGTAAATTAAATAAATATAACTATTCCAAGTATAGCCACTGATAGGTGTAATGAAATAAGTACTTTCATGTCATGCTCTTATATCCATTTATCCATAAGTATCTTAATGAATTAATTACAATAGTTTAGCAACTCTTTGTCCATGTTCAATGGTTTTTGTACAATTTTTTACTAGATAATATTCACAAGCAGATTATTTTACTTTATGTAGGTCTTTAAAAAGATAAGCTTAGCCAATCGGTTTGTTCGATTTTATCCAACATAACCAAGATAAAATCACATTCTCAGAGAATGATTTTCTAAAGTAAGAAAAGATAATTCAAAACTTATTTCTATAAAAGAGATTGGATTAAAATGATCTTGTAAGATAAAACCAATTGAATGATATTCATCCAAGTAGGCACAATTTAGGAGATAATGAATTTGTTTCTAATCAATAACAATTGCAACTCAGTGGGCTCTCAACCACTATCTAGTTCAAGTAGGCGCAATATGAATATAGAGAGATTCGTTTATAAAAATTTTATTAAGTTGTTCATTCTCTAATTGTATTTGTTTAATAAACAACATCTAATACCATAAAATTATCCAACATAAAATCATGAATATTATAATTCTAAGAAAATTATCCTTTCCACTACTGTGGAAATTAAAATCAAATCAAAGGCTAATTAAAACATGACATAACCAAGATTTGTTCTTTGTGAGAGACTCTTTTCCTTTCCCATTTTAATTGGCCTTAGTCTTTCTTGGGATCTTAAGAATGAAAGAAAGTTTTCTTTCCACTTTTTACTTAGACTCACTATAATGCTTCCTCTTTTTAGTTTTTAACTCCTTCTATGCATAACTTAGTCGTATATACCTTAGTATATGGCTCAAAAGTCTCAAAAATGAAGGAAAGTTTTCTTTTCACTTTTTACTTAGACTCACTATAATGCTTCCTCTTTTTAGTTTTTAACTCCTTCTATGCATAACTTAGTCATATATACCTTAGTATATGGCTCAAAAGTCTCAAAAATGTTTATTATGTATTATATTGATATTCTTATTCTAAGTTAACTGCATTTCCATATGCTCCCAATTCAAAGGCCAAGAACATGTGACAACTTACACTAGCTACGTATAAGATAATATATGACTAAAATCCCTTTATTTATTGTGTTTGATATTGGCTTCACATGCCTCTACATTGAATGCTCCTATCTCATATGTTCATTTATGATTATTTATTAGTTATTACATATATATGTGTGTGTGTCAAATATAATAGTAAGTAATCATAATATGGTCAATGGAGTGCTACTATAACATATTACCACCATGAATCATATGTCTTTGGCATGATCATACCTTTGAACTCTAACATAAACATCATCATATATGATGTACAAGCCAAAGAGTTCTTCTTTTACATGAGTCATACGCCTCACAGTTTCTATGTTGACTCGTAGTGTCTTTCTTGACATCATAATGATTTAATGTAATAAGACAAGAACCTGTTGCTCTTCCAATATATATTGGATTTTTGTACTTATACATTTCTAAATTATCATCATTAAAATCTTCACCTATAGTGAAATCCTATAACATAATTCTCAGATATAGTAGCTATTTTCCTTAAACATATAGTTTTTTCAATGACATATTTAATATGTAATTGTTGTCATTTTAAGTTATTCTAATGTAGTCCTTTAAATTGAAACTTTGATTGTTTTCTCAATTACCTATGGGCTCAAAAGATCACTAAGTTTCCAATCATCATCCATATAATAATTTATCAACAATTAATCATTCCATTTAGATTATTTGTTTACAAATATCTCAAGTATGATATGTATAATATATACATACAAAATAATCAAAAATGAAATAATAATGCATTTCAATAAACAAATATTGTTTACAAATTAAATGTTATAACAATGGTTGCTATAAATAACCAATGCTACGCAAGTATCATTAAACATCAAATAAAAAGTGACAAATACTTTTAAAGTAAAAATTATAAAATTTGATGAACCCTATAAGGAATTGAGTCAATTAGCTGTTTAAATGAATGAGTAAAGTTTATATCAGCTATTAGCTCTATAATGTCGATTAATAGGGCATTAAACTTAAGACCGTTAGACACTTCTCTTATCCTACACTCTTTTAAGAATGTTTGCACTACCTAATTACGTGTGAATATGATTTGATGGAGCATTTTACACCTTGGTCAATAAAACCTCCGTGTTAGGGCATGACCATTTTGCAAAGTACTTCATATTTGCTCAGGGGAGTGGTGAAGCCCTAATAACCAACAAAGATGAGACATTGTATTATGTTATTCACCAATATAACATTAAGTCTTTCCTAGGCACTATACAACATTGATTCGATTATGCCTTCATAACATTTACACGATTTCGTTATGTTGGAGTTTAAATTGAAATCAGAGTTCTCATTGCAATTATTTTCTTGAAACAAATTCAAGGAAAAGCAACATTCAACATTTTTTAATAATAAGTTGAAATTCGTATTAGATCTATATTTATTTAAGACAATTAGATAAAATATGGATAAATAATTTAGGAATTAATAAAAGAGAGTAAATCAAATAAACAAATCATTGATGAGACTTGTCCTCCAAACAAATCTTTAAACATTCATAAAAAAAATTATATAACAGAGAACAAATCACGACAAATGGTTAAAAATATATCTACATACAAGATGTAAAATGTAGACAAGTGGTGAATAGTTATGTCTTTAATATCACAAGTTAAAGGTTCAAGTCTCTAAAATAACAAAGTTTCTAATAGACCTTAATCAAGGTTTTATATGTGGTCTAATAAGCTTATGGGTTTGGCACATACTTAGGCTGTCTTTTAACCCATATGGCTTACCTTAAATTTTTTTAAATTTAGTGATTAGTAATTTTTAATTTAAAAACAATTGCTAATAAGTTTATTATAGGAATAAGCTAAACAAAGATTGTTCCACACTTAGAACGAGTGAACATATTGGTTTATATAAACAAAGATAATTATAGTCTTAGTTTTTACTTAAACCATTATCCAAACACTATCTTTTTCTTCTTTGGAAACTCTAGCCATACCTTTAAAAAAATAAAACAACTAAAACTATGTAGTCGTCACTCCTTTGCCTTTTGCACTACCTGACCACTTTGGTGTTCACCGGTGACAACTCATTACCAATAACTCATCCACAGACGTGCAACCAGTCACTACCAATTGTTACAGTTAGTGAGGAGTGTTCTGTTGAGAAGGAGCAACGGACAACTAGTCCTAATATGGACGCGGTTGTCCTTTGAAAAATATATACTAACAAACAAACTAAGACAAATGAAAAACATATATTATCATTAATTAGCTCTTCACAAATCTCACGTTATTATTTATCAGCAAATTGTTATCTATTATTTTCAAAGTCAAACATCATTATCATCAAATACAATCAATTAAGATTCGCATATAATTTAATAGGATCAAAACATACTTATTTCACCGATCAATCAAGCAAAAATTACTTAATAATTTTTCCTTTAATCCACATGATAAGTGATTTTCAAGATTCCTTTTAATTAGTCAAAAAAAAAAAAGATTCCTTTTAATTGCTTTTCTTCTTATTGTTTTTATTGTTTTGACAATCACAACAAAAACAACAAACAAGTCCTTAATAAATATTAAGTAAAAATAAACATCTTAAGTGTTTTTCAACTTCCCTACTTGCTCCTTCGGCTGTGTTTATTCCTTTTCTCGACTTCAATTGAATTAGTAGATCAATTTTCAATTTGATGAAAATAATATTCAAAAATGGCTAGGACTACCGTGTGCAATTTAATTCAATTATTAAACGATACATAAATAGTAAATCACCTTAACAAAAACAACTCGCTTAGTTGGGTTGATATGATGATCATGTTGGGAATTAATTCAAATTTTAGAGTTATTTAATTTTTTATATAATAGGTCTTAGATTATCTTAAAATAAATCTTAGATTATCTTTAATCATATCTTATAAGCAAGATTTGGTGGCTGAAAAATCTATTTTAGTTGTTTGTATTTTGTCTATATAAGACAACCAATTTTAATAATAAATGAATGAGAGTGTGTTACATATTGTTCAATCTTTATCTTATCTCATCTCTTCATCTTTTTTTTTTGTTTAAAATTTCAACATGGTATCAAAGCTTTAGATCTTTAAGGGACCTATGAGTGATTAATGTTTTGTAAGTTTAAGAAAAAAGAAGGGCAATGAGAAATCAAGAAAATGAAAAGATTGTGGAAGGAGCCTATCTAGCGAAGGTTGAAGAAGAATCTTTTTTTAATTAGTTGAGAGAAGTGCTCAACAATAGTAAGATGAAGAGAAACTGCATCATACAAATTTGATGGTGATGAGAAAGTGCATCATACAAATTTGATGACGGTGGTGAGAAGTACACCAAGATGTGTTTGAAGAGACGTGCTTCAATAATTGCATGTTGATGAGAAGGGCATCAATAGAAATTTGGTGAAGAGAAGTGCTTCACACAATACTTTGAAGATTAGGAGAAATGTGCTCCATCTAGAAAATTTGAATTAAGAGAAAATGTTGGAAATTAATTCAAATTTTAAAGTTGCTTAAATTTTTTTAGAATAGGTCTTAGATTATCTTATAATAAATCTTAGATTATCTTTAATCATATCTTATAAGCAAGATTTGGTGGCTGAAAAATCTATTTTAGTTGTTTGTATTTTGTCTATATAAGACAACCAATTTTAATAATAAATGAATGAGAGTGTGTTACGTATTGTTCAATCTTTATCTTATTCCATCTCTTCGTCTTTTTTTTTGTTTAAAATTTCAACAGATCATACAGATTACTAGTCACTGATTATTCTTATGTTAAGTAGGATTACATATGCACAACTTTCCTATGAATTGGATATGATACATTTAATTTGGAGAAGATTTTAGCGTCATAGGACTAATTTTAGCGTCATAGGACTATAGCTTCATTTATGACATAATCGAGAATTTTAACCTAATTAGTTTACTTTTACCAATTAATTATATATTTTATATTCAATTAAAATATTAAATGATAAAAAATTAAATTATAAGTTATAATCTTGTATTAATAATATATGTCAATTTTGACTTATAATTATATATTATTTAATAATTTTTTATTTGGTCTTTGAAATTTTTAAAATTAATTTTAACTTAATTTACATTAATTTTGTCTCTTCAATTATTTTATATATGATTCGTTAAATTTCTAACATATTGACAATAATTACAAATTATAAATCTAATTTATAATTAGACTCAAATAAATTAAAACTTATAAAACCTAGTTAGAATTATTTTATATTTTTAAATTTATTCATATAATTAAAATTAAAATTAGAGTTTACTTTTTTTTCTTTTTGGAATAAAATGAATGAGAATCTATTGCACCAAAAAGAGTCGTAGAATAGTTACACCTGGGCATACCCATGGAAATCAACTAGCAATCATTCTAGGAGAAATAGTTAAACAGTTGCACCAACTCCTAATTTTCCTATTACATGGTAAAAACAACATACTAAATCCATGCTTCAACTAGTTAATAACAACCTCAACACATCTATCAACAGAAGCCTCTTTCTGGTGAAAAACAATTTGATTTCTAAACCACCAAATATAATAAACAATAGCATAAACAACAACCGCTCTCATCATACAAATGTAGGACTTCTTTTTAGTTTTTGTGTTAAGCCATTTCGATCAAGACTTTAGGTTATCATCAACACGAGAAATTCTAAGCCAGTGTGTTATTCTCTATAGAACAGACTAAGAAAAAACACATTTGAAGAACAAGTGATCCACATTCTCAATATGTTGCCCACAAAATCTACAATCCAAATGAAAACCATGATCAGTGCCGGCGCCGGCCCTGCGGGCACCTGCCCAGGGCCCACTATGAGAGGGGGCCCCAACAGCCCCCTTTCTAAGACTTTAACGTTAGCTATATAATGACTTTAAAATCAATGCCTTCCTCCTTTTCCATTCGCCTATTATGCACCCTTCTATATCATAATTCATAACGTTAGCTAATTTTTAAGGTTATAGACATCTTTAACGTTATAGTCATTTAATGACTATAAATGACTATAACATTATAACCTAACGTTATAACAAAAAAAAATTTAAGTAAAGGTAATTTTTTGGTCCTCGTGCTTATAAATAGTCTTAAAATATTTAAGTATACGTTTACCTTCTAATTTTTTTATTTTCATCAATATATGTATTTAAAGTATTTCAACTCAAAAATTAGCAGCAAAAAATTTTATGATTTTGTCTTCTGAATTCTGAGTATAATTTAAAGGTAAATTTTCTGATTTTTTAATATATTTTTACTCTTTTTTTTTATTTTTAATATTAGATATTAAATTTTGCTATCTATTTTTTCTTGTATCACAGATATAATACCATTTATATATCTTTGTGATATATTGTGAAGCTGTTGGAGTTTGATTGTACCTGCATACTTCTTCCAGATCCATACAGGTGCTTTTGTTCTTTTTCTAATCCAACTGTGTTATAATTATTTTATATTATGTTGCCTAAAAAACATTTGTCTGGAAGTGTATTTGAGAGTTTTGAGTTTTTACTTGGTATGGTTATTTGGCATGATATTTTATTCGCTATAAACATGGTGAGTAAAAAGTTGCAATCTAAATCTATATGCATTAATGCTACCATAAAACAATTAGAAGGTGTGATGGTATTTTTTGAGAAATATAGAGATAAAGAGTTTAGCTCTAGTATGAATATTTCCAACTAGACGTTGTGTTATTAGGAAAAGGCAATTTGATGAAATTAACCATAATGAAGAAATACAATTAGCTGAGGATTCTTTTAGGGTTAATTACTTTCTATTTGTTGTGGATATGGTAATTACTTCGTTAAAGAATAGATTTGAACAATTAACGACATTTGATAATATTTTTGGATTTTTATTTGATTCAAAGAAGTTGA
>JANIPN010720484.1:0-11019 GCA_027478595.1 Erythroxylum anguifugum
TTTTTGATCTATCATTATATGGTGAAATCGATGAAGGATACGACTGTCTGTCCGTATGGGATGATACTAACAAGGATTTACAGAGAATCCGGTGTTCGATTAGAATGGGGAAATAGGATAAAAAGGCCTATTTATAACTACATTGATTCGACATCTATAGCTAAAATGGGTCTGAGACACTCGAACAAGGAAGGAGAAAAGGCTCAAAAGAAAGCAAGAACTGAGGGGGAGCGTACAACGAAGAAAACTCCCGTGAAAAGTTCTAGGTCGTAATCTAAAGAGACTAAGCCGACGAGTGTTCGATTTTTTGAGACAGGTGCTTTGAAAGCGTAAAGGGGAAACACCCTTAAGTGACGTCCCAAAGCAAGCCAGAAGGTCACCCAGAGTGCAAACCTTGCGTCAACAAGAAGCAAAGCAATCCAGAGAGTCTATTTAAGTAAAGAATTTTGAATTGCGAGCACCAAAAGCAACAAGATCATTGGTCTCAATTCTTCAAGAAGATTCAGCTAAACAGGCTGAAGAAATTGAAAGCAAGAGACAATTAGAACCGGAAAAGCAGAAGCCATAACCTCAAAAATCGTCGAGGTTGAGAAAAGAAAGTGCCAAGAAATCAGGAAGTCAGACGGTGGACACGAATTCTAAAGAGACAAGGCATGAAGAAAATATTTTTGTCACTGAGGAAGCGAGCTTAGGAGAAGTCTCTGTTAATGTTGAGGATATTCACAATGTGAGTGATAATCCTATTTTTGAAGAAGTAGTTTCTACTACTGCTCCAGCGAATCAATCTGAAGAAGTTGGATTGGTTCCTGTGCATACAACTTCCCAATCAGAATTAGTCAGCCAGGAGAAGGTCACACCCACTATTGTTCAAGAAGAAGAGCATGCAGTACACAGTGTGGTAACGGTTAATTCATTTCCACTTCTAAGAAGAGAAGATTTGGAAATCATATTGTTTGTAAAGGAAGAAAAGAGGATCAAGTCAATAATTATCAGGGAGAAACCAAGGAGAATAGTAAAGGCACAGTTTAAACCACTTGTGTTTGATAAAAGCATTATGCATCTGTTGGATATAGGATACAAGAACTATTATGATCAACTGAAACGGGTTGCAAAAGAACCGTACCCAACAGAGATGAATACAGAGCCTCATACTATTTACCCAGTACTTGAAAGCACAGTGATAAAGGTTTTACCAGATTTTCAACCACCATATCATGTTGAACCTGATAATGATAAGGGTAAGAAGAAAATTCATCCAGAGCCAGTTTTGGATGACATGACATCTAATCAAATTGCTGAGGAAGTGCGTTTGATAGATGAAGCATGTGAAGTCAAAAGGAAGGCCAATGCAATTTGTATTTACAAAGATCCAGGAACAAGTGAAAGTAGAGTCTCGGATGATGATCCAAAGGGAGGAATACTAAGAAAAGGTCAGTATAATCCTCTAATGATTGGCAATGTGGAATGTTCAAGGTCTGTTTTGAAGATCATTCTGCGCAATCGACCTTTATGGGACATCACTTCATTTGAAGAAGTCCTACCTTGGATTGGTAGAACATTTCCTAGACATAGCTGTTCCGAATGATCTTGACCTTCCAGAGCCAGATTTACCTGTTCCTCCTCCTCTCCTCCAAATAATTGAAATAATTGCTTCAACTGAAGATGCGTATTCTACAACAATTGCCATTATGGAAAAACCAAGTGCAGCTGAACCACTATCTTTGGAGCAGAAAGTTGAAAAGTTGCTCAAAGATATGAAGAAGGTGAAGAAACTGTTGAAGAAGCTGGTGAAGCAATCAGGTCAATAATTTTGTTTTGATTTATAACAAATAGGAGGAGAAGGGCGAATTGAAAAAGAAAAGCAATTGATAACAGGGGGATCAGTGAAGCAGAAGTGAAGAGAAAAGGAAAAGACATTAGAGCAGAATTTCTTGTTTTGTACTGTTGTTGATATATTTTTGTAAGGAGCTTTTCATATTTTTAATCAGTATTTGTTATCATCAAAAAGGGGGAGAATGTTAAGTCAAAATTGACTTTACGAAGTTGAATAATTTTGATGACAAACAAAGATCAGATAAATGAAAAGAAGATGGAATATACCTTAACAAAAATCAAACGAAGCGAAAAATTAGACGAAGCAGAATTCAGACAAAGCAGAAATCAGACGGAGTAAGAATTCAGATGAAACAAAATTCAGATGGAAGCTTATAAGAAAAGCAGACGGAAGCTTTACGAAAATCAGACGGAAGAAAAGCAGACGGAAGCTTTACGAAAATCAGACAGAAGCTTTACGAAAATCAGACGGAAGAAAAGCAGATGGAAGCTTTACAAAAATCAGACGATACAAAAAGTAGACAAAAGCTTAGCTAAAAGCAAACGAAAGCAAAAAGTAGACGGAAGTATCAGTCTGAGGTAGTTACAGAGTTCAGCTGACTAACCGTTTCTTTAAAGAATCAAGAATCAGTTATTCAAGAAGCAGTTGAAGACTCGTCTATAAATAAGAAGTCAGAGTTGAAGACGGATAATACATTTTTTACGCACGAGAATGATACAATATACAATACGTACAAGAGAGAGTACTGTGCGAACATTGTTTGAGCAATATCTTTTGTAACAAGCTCTATTTATTTTTCAAGTTTGAAAGTGCTACAGATAGCCTGAGGAGGCTAAGTGTAAAAGAATATTGACTGTAAAGAGACCTGAAGAGGCTCAGTGAAAGAATACTTGTAAACGTTCGAGAGATAGTGAAATCTCAAAAGGATATCTGAGGACTGGACGTAGCCCACGGTTTGGGGTGAACCAGTATAAAAATTACTGTGTCAAATTCTCTCAACCCTCTCTATTACATTACTGTGATTTTGATTTCTTACATAAGCAAGTTTTTTAGAGAATCATTTACGAACGAAAGTTATCGTAATTCTAAACTGAACAAGTTGTATTCAAAAGAAGGGATTAACGAAAAATTTTACACAATTCAACCCCCCCTTCTTGTGTATTTGATTATCATTGTACTAACGTGTGATTCACTTCAACTTAAATGCACTTTAAAAGAGAGGTTATCTTCTTGAAAATTGAAGAATACAAGAGGAAATTGAAAATTTTTGTTTTTGTCGCTTCCTTTAGAAAAAGCGAACAAGTCTCCAACTACGTCTTCTAACCTCTAAACAAGTTATCATGTCACATGTTTGAAGAAATTCCAAGGAATTACTAATTTTAAGCAACTTTTAATGAAAAGAGTGAAAGAAAAACTTCAAAAGAGTATAAAGATAGATGAAAAATAGGAGAGTAAAAATAAAAGGGAATGTTTTGACATGCTTAAAATTAAACCCAGCTTTGTCTCTTTTTCATCCTTTTCAATTGTTTTCTTTTTGTTTAAAGTAATTGGTTACATAATACTGTAGATAAATTGCAAATCTGGAAGACTCGATTAGTAGATTTTATAAGTTATCTTTGTCTTCTAACTAAAATAATTTTCGTTTTCCTATGTTAACCTTAAATTTAGACGAGAAAGGTTGCAAATCAATAAAATAACATCTTATTAACTATTGGCAAATGAGCTGCAAAATACTTCATTCAGGTATAGTTATGAGATGTCGAATATTTCCATCAAATTGAGATTTTATAATATTGAGTAAAATCAAAAAACAAAAGTATTACAAATGTTTTCCTATATAGATCATAAACAAATAATAGCCCAATACAAGTTTGAGTACAAGAGTTGATAGATTGTTAAACAAGGTTTCATTTAATTAAAAACAAAATACAATTTTGGAATAACTATTATTGCAAATCATCATGTAGCTCTCATATAATGATGAAGAAAATAGAAAGAGAGAATATATATGAATTAAAAATCTTTATGATACTTATTTCAGATAACGTAGACAAACTATTTGCATAGAAAAGCTCAACTTTTTATTAGTATTTCACAAAAATTAGTCATTTACTTGTTTTAGCATTGTACAGATCAAAGTTTCACTTTATCAGTATACCATCCTCTATATACCTTAATTAAAACTAAAGGACTTTGATATACAAAATTAAAAATAGATCAGACATATATGCCTTGGACCACAATACACCACAATACTATCAAGCCGTGAAATAACTTCTTTAATAATAGGTCTTCTCATAAGATCTCGATCTGAGTATTTAACAAACAATTTAAAAAACATATAGTAGTTACTTCTTATGTATTTATCTCAAATGGAAGGATCAATAACTTTTTCCTCTCTTTTTCAAATTTCATATGGAACTTTTAAGAAACTCACCATAACTTTTTCCTTTGCAAAATCTATAAGCTTCCACTAGTCAAAATCTTAATAAGAATGACAATGAAATCATAAACATTAGCCTTGCAAGTTGCATTTGATCTTCCCCTACTAAATGTCTCAAATATGTCTTTTTTAATGTAATGTTCTTTACCAAAGGTTAAGAGGCCTATATTGTAACACCCACATACCACCTGGTTTCTAACCCCTAATATGGGGTGTTACATATATGAGGGATCTTTACAAGGTATTCTGATGATGGGTAAATTTTTACAATTTAAAACCCTCAATCTACTGCAAACACACAAGTCGTGAATTGTAGTACATGAGGTGTCGATCCCACTAGGAGTTGTGAACTAATCTAATCCTAAGTTATCTAAGACTTTAAAAATTAATAAAATGAAAATAAAATTTTAACAGAAAAGTAAACACATGAAAGTGAGTGACAGAAAATTAATTTATGAAATTAACTCAAGAAATTGAATATTGAGCAACACTAAATTCACAATGGGAAATCACACAAGAAAATTTACCAAATTATTAGAGACAGATTTATCCTATCATCAATGCTAACCTAATCACTTTTATGTTATTATGGTGTCGGTTTTAGATGACCGTAGGATGAATTACTCTATCTCGAGTTATCATCACTAAACCCTAATTAATTTGAGTTACCAAAATTATAATCTCTCGATTAACTATTAGCTCACAACCTAATCAGTTCTTAAGCTTTCTAATAGACTACCGGCTCTCACATGGGATCTCTTTCTGTACAATATTTTATTTGATTAACTACATGATCTATTAGATTATTTAACTCTCACTAAACAACCTAATCATGTCACATTCAATTCACTCTATCGATTTATTACCGAAGCATGAAGTTACAACAATCAATCACAACACCCAATCAAAATAACATAAAAACGACTATATTAACATAGAATCAAGTTTAAATCCCTAAAGAAAAGTTAGAACATCATCATGAATCCACAACCCATAAACATAATCATATTCATCTTACACATTCAATGAAGAAAATGAGCATAACGTCATTTGGATGGGACCGGGATGACTTAGGAAGGCAGCAGCGTCGGAAGCCCTCTCCTCGTTTTCCTTTTCTCTCTCTTCTTCTTCTCTCCTCTTAAAGCTTTCCCAAGGTGGTAGAATGTAAGCTCTCTTTTAGGGTTCTATTCTATTCTTTTTAAATTATTTTCTAATCAGGGCAAACTTTGGGGTTTTCTTAGGCTCCAAAAGTCTTAAATATCCCAAAAAATGAAGTTCGGTAAGTCAATATGTGTTGTCTATCGTGCAGGCCACGATCGTGACATTTACCTTCTGTCAAGATCGTGGCACATTCGTGGCCCTGGGTTTTGCTTCGGGCTTCCTTTGATTCTCTTCCATTCTTCTATAATTGATCTTAAACATAAACAAACACATCAATGCACCTCAAATAGACAAAATATAAGCTTAATGGAATACTTTAACCCATAAAACACTTAAAACACAAATGTCTAACTAAACAACACAATCCTAACCTAAACATGCACTAATTATTCAATTTAACAATTAAATACATACTAAACCACCCCCTAAAACATTATGCAATCTACTACTATCTTATTCCTAAAGTTATACTGAATAAAGAAAAGTTAAGGGATGTTTATCTGCATTAAAATTTTTTTTGATGCATATTGAAAAAGGTTGTGTTTGATAGAAGAGCTTCAACGGTGTACCTTTTCAATAAGACATAAATAACATATAACAAGTTCAAATGGTGTGACCTTTCAATAAGACATGAATAACATATCACAAGTTTAAATTTTTAGACTCCATTACAGAAATTACAAGATAGAGTAGTTAGTAAAAGTAGGTTGCATAACAACAATAGGTGTGGACAATAAATATATCATAGCCAATATATTCCACAAATGAACACTGTCAGTCACCCACCATTCTCACACCATCCACTACATTTAGTGCACACCCCAAAGAAGAATTTAGAAAGTAAATTCAACAAAAGAGACAACGAAGAATGGTGTGAAACTCTTACTACAACTATTGGTTTAATTGGGGGCAAACATAGATGACAACGAAGAATGGTGTGTGACAATTTATAGTTGGTACAAAAAGTAGCCAAAAAAGTTTGTAGCTGGTCTGAGAACATTTTGTAATGCAAAGAGGAGTGAAGAAAAGGTGTGCGATAGGGAAAAAAAAGGTGCCACTGAGAAAAAATGTGTAAGATAATCTAAATCTCAAATAATTGAAGGGTTTTTTACCTTTTTCTTTTAATTTTCCTTAATTTTCATAATTTCACTTAATTAGTTTAATTAAGTCTAACATGTACAATTAAATACAATTGTAATCATACGTGTTTATCACGTCAACAACGTTAAAAGAAATATTAATGTTGAGATAGATTTGAAAAAAATTAAAAGTTTTGATATTTAAGTGTCACTTTTTAAAATTTGGGCTATAATTGTAAATTTGAGTAAAGTTTAAGATTTTTTTAATTAACCCTTTATCATATTTCTTTTTATGTATAAATTATTATTATTTTATATAAGAAAATTTTAAGTCTTTTCAATTTAGTCCTAAATTTTTAAAATTTATAATTCTAGCTGATATTTGACTAATATTCTGGTCACTGACTAGTGCCAACTGAAAGGATTAGTATCAACTAGTACTAGAGTTTTGTATGAAATTTTCTTATTCGGTATCAGTTTTTTGTCAGTACGATCAAATACAGTACGATATTGTAAACAATATATCCAACTGTTATATTTTGAAAAGTAAATAATGAAAAATAACATTTAGTGATACATGTAATAGATCATTAATAAATTGACTTTACTTCTTAAGAGTAGTTTAATTGGTAGTAAAAATCTTTTTAATGTTTCTCATTTTAAAAAATATAAATTTGAGTAGTCCTGAATAGATAATAATCTTACAACTCATTTAAGATATCAAATGAATGATTTAGTTAACTATATTGAATTTATCAATTAGTTTTAATTTATTGATTCACTAATTTATTTGAATTATATGATTTATGAATTGTTATACATATCTCCTGTTTTATATTACACCTATCTAAAAAATAGCTCATAAAATTTAAAATTTAATTATGTTAAAGCAAAGTATGTCTAGCACTTTTCTGCATAAAATATTCAACTCCATTTCAAATGTTATTGAGATTATAGCAAATAAAAGACTTAATTTAAGTGAACTTTTATAGAGAAGCAACGACTCATACAGATATTTGCGGTACAAGTTGTGCTTTCTTGATTTTGGTGCTAGTTAAAAAATAATAATAATGTGTTTGTAATTATAATTCAACATATTGTTTAGTTGAAATTAAAAATTAATAACAATAATTCTTTTTCTACCCTGTATTACTACTAATTTTCATAGGAAAATATTTGTATTTAAACATACAAATTACAATGACACCCTTCAGTTTATTTCTAATTCTGAATATGAAACTGTAACATCTCGCACATTTGATGTCTTTATAGTGCTTTAATTCCCATCAAGACATTCTGGTTCAACCTTTCAACTTGGATACATTATAATGGCTGCTAAGGAGCTAGTTGTCGTAAACCCAGGACATTTACATCACTAAACATGCATTAGCATTAGCATTAGCCTCCTTTGATTGGACATTACATATCCATCTCTCTACATTACTTAGAACACAGGACCAGCTGCAAGAATCTCCTCAGTCAACTTGTTATCTTTTCCAATCTTATAATTAGTGAATACCTCAAAATTCTTCTTGAAAAGGCTAGCCAGCTTTGACAGGGTATTCTTGTAGGCCATTTTGTCCGACCACTGCAATACAAACCAAACTCATACGTACATAATGATGACTGATTTTTATGCTTTCTGCTGAATTTTTCTTTAAAATAAAAAAGACTTACAGTGTTCACAGGATCAAGAATTTCTGAAGGCACGCCCTCAATTTCTGTTGGGATTTCAAATCCAAACACCTCAGTCTTTCTGTAGTTTGCCTTGAGAAGATTACCAGAGTGTATAGCATCAATTATTATCCGAGTGTATGCTAATTTGATACGGCTTCCAAATCCGTAGCTGCATTAAAACATTGTAATTACCACCTGAAATTGATGATAATTTATACTTAGAACGTGTGGACGCCATCACATACATACCTGCCACCTGACCAGCCAGTATTTACTAGCCATCCTGTAGCCCCATGCTTCTGCATCTTTTCAGCCAGCATTGCTGCATACTTGGTAGGATGCAGCATTATAAAAGCCGCACCAAAGCAGGCTGAAAATGTTGCTGTTGGCTCCTTAATTCCGTCCTCGGTCCCAGCAACCTGTTCGTTCAACACAATATCTCAAAACCGTGCCTTTATGTATTGCACCTGAAGAACTACTTCAAATTGTTTTGGAATTTTTGAGAGAAGTACCAGTGCAGTATAACCACTGATGAAATGGTACATGGTCTGTGCCAAGTTCAGTTTGCTAATAGGTGGGAGCACTCCAAAGGCGTCGCACGCCAGAAGGATGACATTTTTGGGATGGGGACCAACACACGGTATCTTTGCATTCGGGATGTACTCTATAGGATATGCTGCTCTAGTGTTTTCTGCAATAAACAAAGTTGATATCAGTTGATCCCTGCAACTTGAATCTTAGTTAGAAAAGAGAACATATCAAACTAATATTTGCTTCAATACGTAAAAACAAGTAATGATATAGACAAAAGCAAGTAATTAATCTAGAGTACCTGTAACAGATTTGTCTACGTAATCTACTTCTCTATTATGCTCATCAAACACCACATTCTCCAGCACTGTGAAAACATAAGAACACTTGTTAGCTTCAACTTAACTAAACCAAGCGGAGGCTTTCAGGCCTTAAAAGCTCTTCATTTGCAAATTTTTGATGCACTTCAGATCGCATAATAATCACTCACCAGTCCCAAACTTGATGGCATTCCAGATGTCAGGCTCCTTCTCTCGTGATAGATCAATGCACTTGGCATAACAACCACCTTCAATGTTAGAGACACCATTCTCACTCCAGCAGTGCTCATCATCCCCAATTAAGTACCTATTATGATCCGTAGAAAGGGTTGTCTTCCCGGTACCTATGACAAATAAAACCAAAAGGGAGTTTATAAGCAACAAGATCACAAGTAACACGACCAAGTAGAGTTTGTCAACGAAATCGTGAGGATCACACCATAAATATACCTGATAATCCAAAGAAGAGGGCAACATCTCCATCCTTCCCCATATTGCAACCAGAGTGAAGGGATAAAATTCCACGCTTAGGCATGAGATAGTGCATTACGCTGAACAGACCTTTCTTCATTTCCCCAGCATACTGTGTGCCAAGGATGACCATCTCCCTCCTGGCAAGATTAATGTCTATACTAGTAGAGGAGGTCATATAATGGGTGTACCTATTACATGGGAACTGTCCTGCGTTGTATATAGTGAAGTCTGGAGTTCCAAAGTCCTCCAACTCTTCATGAGTGGGTCGTATGCACCTGTATCCCACCCGGTTACGCCACATACACAAAGCTAACATATCCTTGAATCTACTTTTTTTCTCCTCTGTTTAATTATCTTGAATACTAGATATTTAGAAGTACATGAACCATGATAAAACTTCCAAGATACTTCCCTTCCAATGCCTGGTTTGTATGCATTATAATCATCGGATGATGAGAAAAACAGAGTACAATTGTCAAAATTTTCTTCACTTTCGTTTAGCCGCAAGTAGAGACCTGTTCAACGATTTTTTAACTCATATGGGCAGAAACAGAATCCTGTTCAGTGATGTTGATGGTAATACTTACATGTTGTGCATGAACAGAGAATGATAAGCCCTGGCAGATACAATACGGACTTTAATTCGGTGTTCTGGGTCCCAATTGAGAAATTGATCATTCACAAAAACCTGAAATTTGAGGACAAATTTCAACTGTCAAGGCTTACATTCATAGTTCGAATTAAACTACTTGTGTTTTTAGATTCAAGAAACATTGATTGAAAGATGGACAAACTCTTTATCATTTCTAGGACCCTACAGGGGCCAACTGGAAGTCTGAATATGATTCCATTAGCTCTCTGGGACTGGACATATTGTAGAAAAGACTAAATCTAGGAGGACAGATCGTCAGGTGGCTAGGATAGTCAAAAGGGTTGGGATCATAAAACTGGAGTACCAGTCAAAATTCGAATAGTTATCAAGTAGCTATCGGTCGAGAAGTCCAATCGGTTAGGAGTCCAGACACGCTCAAGAAGACTTCATGAACTGTAGCATTTGGGATAAATAATACTTAGAACCACAGTGACCTGCGACCTGACACCATTGAAGTATTGTATGAATGACATCATGGTTGAAGTGTGCGGTTAACGCTGTTGAGCTGTAACTTGACAACAGCCAACAACTGCGGCGGGCGTTCCATATTAATGGACCCAGTTCTACATTAATGGACCCAGTTCTACAAGTGCGGGAACGGAGGGAGGGATAAGGGCACTCGAAACAGAAACATCCAGCCTAAACAAAAATATGGAAAAATATATAAAACTAAGGTGGTGTTTGTTTCCACTTTTGTTTTTGGTTTTCTGTTTTTGTTTTCAAATTCAGTAAAAAAACTTGTTTGTTTGAGTTTTTAGTTTTTGTTTTTGATTTTGGTTTCTTCCGGTTTTCAAAAATTATGAAAACCATAAAAAGTAGTTTTTGTTTCCTGTTTTTTTTTCATAATC
>JANIPN010720700.1:0-11019 GCA_027478595.1 Erythroxylum anguifugum
TCGAATCGATAATTTTAATTTAGATTAGCGCTCGAGAGCGAAATCTATTCTTAAATCTTACTTTAGCTATAGTATCGTTCTATTCTTTTATATTTTAAATAGAAGACTCTAAAGAATTATATTCCGTATTAATTACTATTTTATAAAACTCTCTTTTAAATTTATAGAATAAAATTAAATATAAAGATTTTAATCTAATAATTTTAAAGAATCTATTATCTAAGAGTAGAATATCTATATATAAAAGAGATTTATTTATAGCGTTACGGAGAGTCCGTTTATCTATATCTAAAATTTATATAACTCGATACTAACGCGAATTAAAGATCGAAATCGCTAGAAGATTATAGTTATCTAATATAGAGTATTTCGATTTAGTATTCTATATATTTTATTAATATTTCGTTCTATTAATTTAATCTATCTATTTAAATCGATCGAGTTAATAATTCAGTCTCTAATTCTATATTATAGATTATAATATAATATAAATATCTATAGATAAGAATAGAGACGCGTTTTCTAATAATCTAAAAATCGTTTATTATCTATTTAATCTTAAATATACTCTTATTTTATAAAATCTATATCTTTCTATTATTCTATTTAGTAATATCTAAATAATATATTTTATAAACGAAAATATAATCGCTATAAATTACTTTAAAGAATAAAGACGATCGAGCGAAATATAGAAACTCTCTCTAAAGATAAGCGATAACGATATAAATAGTATCGTCTTAATTATCTAATCGCGTCCGTCTATAAATAGACTCTAATCGTAGAACGTTATTAAATTCTTTAAGAAATAATCGAGAGAGAAAAATAATCGAAACTCGGTCGATTTATTTAATTACGGTCTTCGAAAATATTTCTTATAGAGTATTTTATTTTAATCTAAATATATAGATTTTTTATAAATTCTCTCCGAGCTTTTCGATCTACGGTATCTCGATCTATAAAAAGAAATTATAAAATATCTAGAGTATATTTTTTATTTCGTCTATTAATAAATATATTAAGATATAGAGAGCGATATAGAATATAAATATCGATAAGAGAATCGAAATAGCGTAAAAATCTATCTTCGTAGTTTTAAATTAAAGAGAGATAAATTTCTATTTCTATTTATTCTAAAGATATAGATTCTCGCTAATAATTCTAAAGATCTCGCTATAGTATATACTATTAACTATTAGTATCGTATATTAATCGATAGAATTAGATACTTTATAAGAACTCTTATCTTTAAGAATAAAATCTAAAATCTTATATAGAGATTCGAAATAAATCTTAAAATTAAATAGTATTTATTTTACTATATAGAGATATTTCTCGACTATCTCTAGCTTATTATTAATATTTCCGCGAAATAGATTATTCTATATATTTAGTTTATTTATTTTATCGGGATATTTATAGTCGTCCGAGAGAGTATATAATCGTAGATAGTATACTAATATAGTAACTATAAAAATATAGCTCGTATCGTAGAGAGAATCTCTTATCGTTCGAACTAAGACTAAGCTAAAGAGCTTTCTATTATCTAAATTTATTTATTTATATATATTTTTGAGATTATATATTATATTCTATAGTAGAAGATAATTTATACTATTTTCGCTCTAGTTAGGAATAATAAGAAGAATATTATTTCTATTTATTATTAGTCTCTAGATATTATTATTTATTATTAATATTTATAGAAAAGCTCTAAAATTCTCGATATAGAAATAAAATATTTACTATATCTTCTAAAAAATAAAATAGTATTATATTAGATCTAATAGAAAGCTCGAATAAAGAATATCTATAAGCTCTATAATAATAAAATTCGGACTCTTCTTAATAATTACTATTAGAAGAAAAAAGTGAGATTTTCGAAATAGATTATTTAATTCTTTAACGTTTAAAATATCGAGCTAACGTATCGTTAAGATACTAAGAATAGCACTATAGAGATCCGTATTTTATTTAATTATATATATTAGACTATTCTAAAATAGAGCGCTCTCTATTTCTCTAGCTAGCTCTATAAAATCTCGAAAGATTAAAGTTATCTAAGTCTTATCTAATCTTAGTCTTTATAATATATCTTCGAATAGTATTTCTAAATTAGCGATAACTATACTAAATAGTTCTTCTAATAATTAGCTATTAATAGTATAGCGATTCTATATTAGAAATAAGAAGAGTATTTCTAGATATCGTTTAAATACTATTTATGTCGGGTCGTCGAGCTTCTAGAATCTATTAGTTAATTAAGATACTAAAACGGCGATCTTACTTTAATTTCGCGAACTAAAAGCGCTCGATAGAAAGAGTTCTATAGATCTTCTCTATCTATTAAATTTAGATAAGATTATTTTATCTTCGCTAATAGTATCGAGAGATATATTTCTACTATTCGCTAAATAAATTACTTAGCTATTTCTATTTCTATTAGATTATATTAAAAATTAATCTAAAATTATAGATTTTCGAGTAGTAATCGATAAATTAAATCTATAAAAAGTTTCTAATTATTATACGTATTATATTTTCTAATAAGATAGATCTTAGATAAGAATTTTAATAAGAACTATAATTAGTTATTCGATTTAATTAGTTCTATAGATAAATTAGTAAATATCTATTAAATACTATTAGACGAAGATAAGATCTAAAGAATAAGCTATTATTCTTAATAGAGAGAAATACTATCTTATTTTCGAATATTTCTAGAGAGAGTAACTATAAGATCGAATAGCGAGCGTATAGAATAGTATTATAATAGTTTTAGAAATACTATTAATAAACTAATAAGATCGACGTATAAGAGAATAACTAATAGAGAGAGAGAGAAAATAATATAGTTTTATATTAATATAATATAACGAGATATAAAACTCTATAGCTAATATTTTATAAATATCTTATAATTATTTATATAAATTCTATTAAGCTACGTACTCGCTATAGTCCCGAGATCTATTCTCTCTAAACTAATCTATTAAATATAGTAAAGTAAATTAGATTCGCGCTATATCGTTTTATCGAATAGTATATATCCGATAAAATAATATAGCGCGGATACTATTTATAGATTAGCGCTATAGTCTTTTAATAGTAACGTCGATATAGATAGAGTTAGTAAATCGAATAGAGTAAATTAGATTAAAGTAGATTTATAGATTTAGTAGAGACTAGAGATTTAAGATTTAAAATAGCGAATTAAGATAATAATCGAATCTAAAATAGTAAATATATTAAAAGAGTACTATAAATTTATTTATATCGAGATATTATAATAATAAAATACCGAATTTATAGATTCTAATCTTATCGCTTATCTTTTTTTATACTCGCTCTTAAATATCTCTATATATAGTATCTAATCGTAAAGTCGATATTAACGTATAACGATCTATCTTAGTCTAAAGATTTTATTTAAAAGCTTCTAGTATCGTCTTTATAGCTATAGCGATTCGTATTCTAAGCTCGATAAAGATCTAGACTCTCTATAGTTCGTAAAGTATAAATCGAATTATAAGAAGATATATTCGAAGAGCGTCGTTAATATATATTCGTAATTAACTATTCTATAAAGAGTTAATAAAATAATCGATATATAGCTATAGATTACTATATCTATTCCGAAAATATTCGTAAACTAAATCTATAATAATAAATCTAATAAGATATATAATATAATCGATCTTTTAAAAATATAGATTACTATAACGTATTTCTATAGTCTAATTAAATATATATTAAATTAAAATTAATTAGATAAAATTATTATATTTAATAATTAACGATCGAAATAATAGTATAATATCTTTTAATCTATAAATAAAAAAAATAAGATATTTATAAATCTTCTATATATTATTTATATATAGCTAATTATCGAAGATTATTATTAATTTAATTAACGGAGATAGTCTATTAAATTCGATTAGTTCCGTAAATCGAGAATACGCTCTATTTATATATAGTTAAATTCCGTAGAGTCGGACTATTATTATATAATCGTCTCGATATAGTTTCCTTAGTTTATTATTAACGCGCGCTATATCGATTAATACTAAAAGATTTATTAACTTAAGTCGAAACTCTCGAAAATAATCTTCTATAAAATAATAAAAGACGCGAAAAGCGTTCGCGAAGAGCTCTAATAATATCTATCGGAATATTTCCCGGTTAGTCTCGTTAATATTCTAATATCGAAAGAAAATAGAGCTTTCGAATAATACTAACTACTATTTCGCTTTAGAGCTATATTTCTATTATTCGGCTCTCTTAATTTAAGAATTAGCTCGAATCTCTTAATAAGACGATAGAATAATTATACGTATAATCGAATATTAGATATTTAATAAAATAGCTAATAAATAAAAGTATCTATTATAGAGAATAGATAATAATAGTATATAGAATAGCGAGCGGAACTATCTTAGTCTCTATGTTATAGTATTACGCTCTTCGAACTATAGATAATAGATAGTATTTACTAATTATAGTCTAATAACGTTTTAAAGAATTAGTTAATCGACTATTACTAAAGAAAAGAATCTCGATTACTAGTTCTATTACGCTATTCGTAATCTAATCTTATAGTCTTATAATTACGATTACTAATTAAAGCTCGCTTTCGTCTATTAGTCGATAATATAATTTTCTTCTTTAATATAGTTATTTTTTCTAAAATAGATTCGATATATTTAATTATCTCTCTCTTAGTCTTTTCTTTGTCTATTTAAGATATTATATTACCGATTTCTCTAGCGCGATTATTATATATATATTTTTCGCTAAATCGAGTTTTATTATCGATTATAGAATAGTCTCTCTTCTCTTTCGTCGCTATAGAATAGTCTTTTTTCTTTTTATTCGCTATAGAATAGTCTTTCTTCTTTTTATTCGCTATAGAATAGTCTTTCTTCTCTTTTTTCGTTATAGAATAATCTTTCTTTTTTTTATTCGCTATAGAATAGTCTTTTTTCTTTTTATTCGCTATAGAATAGTCTTTTTTCTTTTTATTCGCTATAGAGTAACTATCTTTCTTAGTATTAAATTATTTTAAAAATAGAAACTCGAGAGACTCTATAGTCTACTATACTATATAGTTAGTAAGAGATTCTAAGAATAAATTTATTTTTAAAAGATATATATAAATATCTTTTAGATTATCTAATAGCGACTAAAGATTTTTAAAAGAATAGCTTATTATACTAATTTTAAGACTAATTTTTATTAGTATTATAGTATTCTACTAATCTAATATAGAGAGTTTCTCTCCGTATTTTAATTTATTATCTAGAGAGAAATTATCTCTAGAGATCTATTTAATCTTTTTAAGAATATATTTAAAATACTAATTTAGTTTTTTAAAAGACGTATCGAAAAGAATATATAAAGATTCCGAGTGTATTTTACTAAGATATTTTAGCTTCTATATTTTAGTATCTTTTTTTTATAGATCTAATAAAGATCTTCGATCGTTTAACGACGAGTAATAAAAATCTATTCGAATTAGAAAAATAGTAATTAGTAATAAAAATTAAGAAAAGCTAAGATAAGATATTTTATAGAAAAATTATAAGAGACTCTCTATTATTATTCTAAGATTTTAATTCGATATCGATTAATATAATCGCTATTATTAAAAAGTATTTTAGAGATAGAGTTCTTTTATAATCTCTTTTTAATAAAGATAGAGTTCTCTTATAGTCTCTCTTTAATAGAGATTAATAATAGATATATTAGAATCTCTATAGTATATAGCGCTATTTTAGTATATCGTTACTATCGATTATTTTAGCGCTATCTCTATAATTTAGCTTCGAGCTAAATTTTATTATAAGATTAAAAATTCGAAATATTAGCTAATATTAGTCGAAGAGTCTATTATTATTAGATCTATTAGAAATAATAGTTAGTAGATTTATTCGATTAAGAAAAAGAGAGAAAAATTTCTATCGTAAGCTCTCGATTCTAGCGTAGTACGGCTTTCTAATTCGATTATTCGTCGCGATATAGAAACTCTCTATTCTTTAAACTAATCTTATCTCTAATTATTATATTTCTTTTTTATAACTCTTATAAAAATAGCTACTATACTATAGTCTCTATTAATAGATTTAAATAAAAGACGATTATTTTCTATTATTTTCTTTCTCTATTCGATTCTATATCTTATCGCTCTTATTTATTCGTCGCTTACGAAATTATATTAATTAAGAAAGAAATTATTATTAAGATATACTAATTATTTTAGTATAGATTTATATACTATTATAGTATATCGATCGAATAATATCTCGACTTTTAGAGATAGAGTAAGAAAAATAAGAGAATATATCGTTAAGCTAAGATATAGTCTAATATTTAACGTATTATATCTTTAATAGCTTTTTCTTATTTCGAGCTCTCTCGAGTCGAGAAATTATCTAATCTTATAGAGAAACTTTAGAAATCGAATAGACTCTATATACTATTTCCGTATATACTATCACTCGCTATAGAGAGATTTTCGTTCGATATAATCGTATATTTCTAATATCTTTATAGTATACGCGATACTAATTTCGCGAAAAATATATAAAAAATATATCGGAAAAAGTAGATATTCGCGATTTACTCTTTATCGATATCTTTCTATCTAAACTAATAGATTTATAGAAATTAAATTCTTTAGTTTATTAGTTTATAGAGACGTACGAAGAGAAGAATTAGTTTATAGTTATATATAAAATCTTCTACTCGCTATAATAAATTATAATAGATCTATATAATACTCTATATAAATTTAAACCGAATAAGAAAAATCTTCGATTTCTTCTTATAGTTAAAGAACGATATATAAGAAATCGAGATATATTCGTAGATTTATTTTTTCTAAATTAATTTAACGATTCTAGAGTTAGAGTATAGAATATTTAAATAAATTAGAAAGCGGATATATACGACGAGTTAATAATAAAAATTCGGATTTATCTTAGAAATAACTCGTTTTAGAAATAATTCTATATATAGCTATTAAAAATAAAAATATAGCTATACGTCGAAAGTTTATATTACTTATTAATATTTAGAAGCTTAAAAAGTACGATCGATCTCTATTCGTCGAGACTATTCGTACTAAAGTTAGATATAGCGATATAATAAATTATAGATATATTTAGAGAAGATTAAAATAAATTAAAGATATTTTTCGAATCTATATATAATATATATCTAAATAAGATCTTAGATTATTAATATAAATTCTTTATTAGTATTTTAATTTCTCTAAAATTTATTAAATAGATCTATTTATATCTATTTAGTATTAATACTAGCGAAAATAAAGAAATTACTCTCGAAATAAATCGTAAATCTATAATTATTCTATAGATTGTATATTCGTTCTAAAGCGATCGTTCTAAGCTAATATCTATCGATTTAGAGAAAATATTTATTAATAAAATTTATAAGAAGCTAATTATATCTCTCGATTTCGCTTCTTATAGAGACGATAATTTTACTAATTATTTTAGAGTATAATTTCTAGAGTTTACTATTATTAATAATTTAGCTTAGCGTATAAAATATAGATAATTAATTATATTCGTATTTTTTAGATATATAGATAATCTTTCGATTAGTCTATTAATTATCTAAAATTTTATATATTATCTCTATCGTATTATAAACTATTATTTCTAAATTTTTATAATATTCTAATATATTAGATAGTATACTAACGAGCGAAAGCGATATCTAATATCTCTAAAGTTTTTCGTTAAGATAGTTCGAAATCGAAAGTTCTATAAGAAGATTATTAAAATCTTTCTACGTTCTATATAGATTAGAACGAATAATATAATAAATAGATATCTAACGAACTATAACTTTAGTAGAACGATAAGAAGCTACTCTATAATTATATTTTTATTTATAAATTCGCTCTACGTATTTAGTTTTCTATCGAATATAAGATATATACGCTTTTATAGCTTATAATAGACTATTATAAAATATTTCTCTTAAATAGAGTTATTTATTATAAGACGAATAATACTAAATTTTTAAATAATATAAAGTTTTAGATAAGATATTTCTTAAAGCTAAAAAGATAATCGAGAGAGTATACTATAATAATTAGCTTTTTCTTTCTAACGATCGATTCGATTAGATATAATTAATTACGCTATATACGAGTCTAGTAATTATCGAAATAACGAATAATAAACGAACGGATTATATTAGAGAGTATTAGATATTTTAAGATTTATATTAAGAATTACGTTTTATTAAGACTCTTAAAGAAAAGATATAGTTATTTTATCGATATATAAGATACTAATTTTATAAATTAAATTCTATTATAAAAGAAAGATTACTATCTATTTAGCTCTCTAGAATATTTAAGCGACTATAATATCGGACTATAGCTATAAAGAGAAACTTATAACTATTAAATAGATCTTTAAATAGCTAATCTCGCGTTTCTTTTACTAATACTAAAATTTTAAGCGATTCTATATAGTCGACGAAAAATTTAGTATAAATAGATAAAATCGTCTCGATCTTATCTTTAGAATCGAAAAATCTTCCGCGAAATTTCGTATTCTTTACGTAACTAACTAACGATATATCTATAATCTCTCTCGCGTTCTTATAAATAAAATCGGTAGAGATTGAGACGAGACTATCTATAGAGTATTAGAATTTAAAAATATATAGTAATAGATTATATATTACGTATCTCTAAATGCTTTTAATACGACTAAATAAATAGTAGAATAAAAATTTATTAGATTATATATCTTATCTTTATCTTCTCTTAAATAATTTAATAGACTAATCGTAAATCTAGATTCTCGAAATTTACTTTAAATAACGAGCTAAATAATTTAATATATAACTCTATTTTAATAGTTCTATTAATAGATAAATATATTCTCTACTAAATAGTTATCGATAGTGATTTTAATATAGAAATAAATTCTATTATTAGATAGATATTAATTTCGAAATCGTTTCTAGCTAAGTTTTACGCGATTCTCTTTATTATTATTAATAAATAAATCGATCGTAAATATAGTTTATCTAAATTAGTAATTTTTATATTCTAAATTCTATAATTCTCGCTAAAAAATTAAATCGCTTCGATTAATATATCGTCTATTATTTTACGTCTACTAAATTTCTCGAAGACTATCTTTATTATATTTAGTCGAGATATTCGAAATAATACTAAATATATAAATCTCTCTATAGATTCGAGCTTAAAGATTACTATCTTACTAACTATTATAACGAAACGCGATTCTATCGGTCTATTCTAAATCAAAGAGACTCTCGATATATAAAGATTATTATAAATTTTAGAGAAGAAATTCGATTTTAGCGTTAAAATTCTAATAGTCGCTAGAGCGATCGGCGTTTTTCGTCCGACTACTATAAAAATTAATAGCGTTAAGAGATATTAATAATAGTATTATATTACTCTAAATAAATTAGTAGATAAGAGATCGATAGTTTAGATAGATCTCGGCGCTAACGTTTATAAAAAAAGAAGAGATTAGAATAATCGGCGATTATCTTTTCGATCTAAATAAATTAATAGATAGACTCGAATCGATCTTAGCGCTAACGGACTCGAACGATTAGTAATTATTTCTCTCTAAATAAATTAGTATATCTCGAGCGATAGATATAGTCTATTTTTAAAAATTAACTAATTTTCTATATCTAAATATAATTATAAAAATTAGTAAATATATCTTAAATCGACTCTAAAGTTAATTTTTATAGAAATAAAATACTAATTTATTTTTCTATATTAAGAAGATAAATAGTGGATTAGTTTATATATATCTTTAGACGTATAGTAGAATTATTTTAAGATTTAATTACTAAAATCGTAGATTATAATATTACTAAATATCGATTATTTACTTTAGATATTCTAAATAGTTTATATATAGATCTATATATAGTAGCGAATACTATCTAAGAATCTCTTAGTTTTATAAAATAAAAGCGGAAAAATCGTATATAGCTTAAAAGCGATAATTTTAGAATTAGAATATAGTCGATCCGTAAACTCGTTCTCGAAAATAGCTCTCTAAGAAAGTTAGATATATTTCGAAAGAATCTTAATATTATCTTTAACGGATCTAAAGATTCGTATCTTACTATAAATTTAGAAAGAATATATATAATCTTAATTTAAAAGCGATACGAGTAGATTAAGAAATTAAATATAGACGGTATTCTTTTATAGACGATATTTCTTTCGTCTATTATTTAGAAGAATAGATAGATAAATTAAGGAATTTTCGAGTATTTACTATATATTATTAAATTTAAAGATTCTCTAAAATAGTCGAAAATAATTTATAAATTCTTACGAGTTCTAAAAAAGAATAATAAAAAAATATCCGAGTTTTTCGAATTTAAGACTCTTCTCGAGAAAATCGATAAGATATCTCTATTCCGAGAGTCGAGCGAGAAACGATAACGAGTCGATAATAAAATACTATCTACTATATTTATTATATATAAAGATAATATAGAGCCGATTAATAAAATAGTATCTATTTATTATAATACGCTAAACTAAAATTTACGAGTATATAGTATAGATATAGACTAAGATATATTAATAGTATTCTTTATTTTAAATATATCGATTATATTAGCGTTATTTAATATAAATTAAGATTTATAAGTTTATCTACGTAGTGATAATACTAATAGACACTAGAGTATATCTTTAAATTAGAGTTATCGAATATTTAATTTATTATATAAAATAGTTAATATATAGACGATATTCTTATATTTAAGCGATATACTATAAATTAGCTCACTCTTATTATACTATATACTATATTCGATATAGTTCTATTTCTTAAATTATTCTTAGCTAGAACGTTTTAGATTATTTTTTAGATTTAATAGATTATCTATCTATATTTAGAATATAATAAAACTCTTTATATATTTAATACGTATTATATATTTATATTATTAATAGTCGAT
>JANIPN010720806.1:0-11017 GCA_027478595.1 Erythroxylum anguifugum
ATAAAAGCTCCCTGCTAAAGAACTATTCACCGGTTTCTGAGCACCTTCGGCATCCGCAAATGGCACTGTAGACAACAAGAGATGCAAATAGATGCGACCACCTTCCAACTGGAGCGTTTATTTCGGTGCCTGGAGAATATTTGGCACGCAAAAGCTACGCAGTTTGAATAGTAACTACATCTTATAAAAACCGATGCTGCCTGTTCATGATCAGCGAGGATCCTTCGGGATTCGGGGCTGCTTCTTAAGCCCTTCCCGAATACCGAGACAGGGGCCATTGTCTCGAATATTCGTTGATAATCTGACATCCGCGGACCCTTCAAACATATACGAAGCCCGTTACGAGTACAGCATTGCTTGGTTGTAGAGCTGGACTGTTACTGGCGCAGGCGTGGTGGCCAACCTATTGTGGTATAGAGGTATTATGGTAACAAAGAACAGTCAGCTTGTATTACAAGTGAAACAATGTTTTAATCGAACAGCCAGCACAGCCCACCGTAACAAACGAACGGGCCGCCGTCGGTTCTGTTCGCCAGGAAGCACCAAGCAATAGTTAGAGCGCAGTTGGCGTGCCACCCCCCCTGTAGGACAACGCAGTACATAGTATGGACATACCTAGCCTCTAGGTACCTACTATATCGCCTATGTTTATCGGCTTTGATTGGTAGAAATTAAGAATGGGGCGCTTCAATGGGGCCTAATAGGCACGAAGCAGGCGAGTATTCCGTAATCTTCGTGAAACTACTAAGAAGCTTGGCACGCGAGAGGGCCGGTTCAGTATGTCAACAAACGGTCTTCGGGTGAGACGGCGCAGCACCCTCTGATCCTCTAAGGCTCTAAGCTCTAACTCATCATACCTCACATACCTACCTAGGTAGGTACTTTAGCATGCCGGACCAGGGCGCCACGTTCAGGCCATGTTCAGCAAGATGCTCGGTACATCTCTATTGGCAGTTTGGGTTTCAGGCTGCATGTGCTGCAGGTTGCTTGTCTGTCTGTCCCTTTTTCTTAGTTCCACGTGCATCGATCTTTCTTTTCTGCATTGAAGCTACCATCCTGGCAGGGATTGCAGCAAGCCTATTCCAACGCATCTGGTTTGAGCAATCAGCCCGTATAACTCGAGCCATTGCGGCGTAGATAGAGGTAGACTTGAGAATGTAATGTCGTGGTTAATTAGCTGAGCCTTTCGGCGGCTGTGGTCGTCATGGCCTTCGAGTACTTGAACGAGCTGGATTCTCCCTCTTTTCGACCATATCCCGGTTTTCTACTTTGCTTCTCGGTCATAGATTAGCCATGGAGTTTCTCAAAGTCGACCCAGAGATCGCTGTTACGGAAGCTTCCTCGGAGATCAGTGTCGCGTCCGAGGAACCCAAGCTGCCAGATGCCGTCCTTGAAGAGATCAAGCAGCATGGCTTAACACAAACCGTAGATGGCTTTCTTCGTTGGGCAAATAAAAACCCTAAGCACCCTCGAAACTGGACACTCGGGACGAAAATTTTCAATACCGTTGTCATTCTTCTTCTGGAGCTCGTAACGTGAGTATCACTATCTTCGACGGCTTCAATCCTTTTCTGACCTCTTTTCCAGGAGTGGAATCGGAACTGCTGGGGTAAGTCTTTGAGTCCACGCTAGTTGACATGCAAATATCTAATTATGGCAGACTGCTGCGGCTCACGAGGCCCAAGAAGACCATAACATTAGTCTTGGATTTTCTATCTTTTGTCTCAGTTCCACGTAAGCTCATCGGCTTCCCACTCTGTATGATGCATTGGTATTAATAATGGTCAAAGTTACTTGATCGGTCAGGGGATCGGGGGCATCTTTTTCCCTCCATACTCGGAGGTGTTCGGAAGGAAGCCTTTATACATTGTCTCGACAATCGGTTATTGCGGTTTATCGGCGGTTGTAGCCTCCGTGAACATTCTCCCTATTGTCATTGTTGCCAGGTTCATTACTGGTGTTCTATCCGCCATTCCCACCGTTGTGGTTGCCGGGAGCATCGAGGACATGTTCAACATAGAGGCCCGTGTGTGGATGATCTTCGTGTGGGCGCTAGTCGGTAACCTTGCCGTCTGTGTTGGCCCCATCTTCAGCGCATATGTGACATTCAGCATTGGTTGGTATGTAGGACCCGAACATACGCATTCCATCTTTGCCAAGGGTTAAGGCATGCTGACAGTACCTAGGCGTTGGGTCTTCTACATGGCTACCATTGGTCTCGGTGTTTTGTCAGTGTTCTGTTTCTTTCTGAAGGAAAGCCGACCCAGTCTTCTTCTCGAGCGTGAAGTTGCCGAATTGAAAAAGAAATTTCCAGATACGCCTTTGAAAACGCTTAATCCAGACTCCGTTCCTGACTTATCTACGCTTGTTAATGTCATTCTATTTCGACCAGTTCGACTTTTATTTACCGAATTCATTGTTATAGTGGTCGCAGCCATGGGATCGATCACGGCAATTTTATTTTACTTGTCTTCAGAGTCTTTGCTTATGATATTTCAAGCTTATGGGTGGTCAGCGCAAACTGCATCCCTTTCTTTTATTCCGATATTGTTTGGATGTTTCTTAGGATTTTTCACAAGATTATATGACCATCGTTACTTGGCAAAAAGGACGAAGGCCGGAAAAACACTCGAACCCGAGCATAAGCTTCTAGGCCTGACACTTGCTGCCCCTGCGCTCACTGTTGGTAAGTTCATGACACATATATTGACAACCCCTGTCAGCTTCACGTTGTTCGATTGGCTGCTTTCGATTTTTATTTCACAATTATTTTTGTTGTTGTTGTTGTTGTTGCTGACCAGGTTCGTTGAATCAGGATTGTGGATTTTCGCCTGGACCACTCCGCCAGCAACACAGGTACACTGGATAGTACCTATGCTTTCCCTTGTTCTTGTGGGCTACGCACTTAATGAGAATCTCTACACGCTGAGCGGCTACTTGGCCGACAGTTATACAATTTATGCCGCATCAGCATATGCAGGGTTGATCTTGACTCGCGCAAGCTCTTGTGCCATCCTTTTGCCATTCGCCAATCAAATATACACGGGGCTTGGATACAACGAGGCTACTTCTATTTTGGCAGGTATTGCAACAGTATTTTGCAGCGTTCCATTCATATTCAGGAAGTACGGCAAAAGAATCCGGGAAGCAAGCAAGTTCGCAAGCTTGAGCTTGTCTACGTATCGTCTAAACATGGTCGAAGACGACATGAACGTCAAAGCCTGAAAGAGAGTATTGGAAAAGGCATTTCATTTCAGCTAAGATTGTTTTTGTATTACTATATAGAGAAGTGTAGCATAGCAACATTTTAGAGACTACCAATACCAATAGACAATACCGAATTTTTGGGGTTTTGGGTTTCGAACAGGACGGCGGTACCGTGTCACTGGCCACTCAGGCACGGACCGCATGTGGCAACGCCGAGCCGCCAGGCTACCGGGCTGATTTCCGCGGAGTTCAAGAAAAAGAAGAAGCGTGCAGCTCGGTTCGCACGTTGCACTGTGCCAAAGCTGAAAAGGAGCGAAATTAAGTTGAGGCCTGATCTTTTCAGCTCTCGTGCTCTCCAACATCGCCTCTGCTCCGCTAGGAACCTCTCCCGATCGTGCCTTGCGAGACATGGGGCTTGGAGAATCACAAAAATAGGAAACATCAGGATCTCCAGCGACTCTAAAGCCTTTTCTCTTGATCAATGCTGACTATCTAGCGTTCATTTGTTCTTCCTTGGCTGTAGTGCTGCATTGCTACAACCTTAGCTGTGACTACGATAATCCAATGCCGCTAGTGAGTTGTCTATCCACATACCTAAGTACCTACCTAGGTACCTGGCAATAAAGTGATATCGCGGGGTTCTGCCCGACTGTGGTCCCAGAGAGGCATCAGATGGCCTTTGCTAGCTTTTAGGGATTTTGAATTGCTGGTGATGATTAAGTCTTCCGCCTGTGGTAGTCAGACAATGGTCTGGTGGCAAAATAAGTTTGTTTTTGAAATCTTTGTGCCACTTCCCTGGATTCAACACGAGTGCTTGCTGCTACTCAGTTCTGCAAGCACACTGAGAATGGTACCTGTCTTGGAGGATGCTCGCTCTATTTACCGAATCAGTTTCTACTTCGACTTATTGGTCCTGTGCCATAGGACTTGTTGGAACAAGGACCATGCATCAGCTCATAAAACTCATGTTTTGACAGCAACAACGGAAAACAGGAAATGAAGTGATTCTCTCCTTCTGATAGGCCTCCAGGCTGGCCTTTGCAGCATCCCCCTACCCCTTCGACTAGAAATCAAAAAAAAAAAAATACCATTTCGGTAAAGGAAGCCGTACTCGTGTTGGTGGTCACACAGTACTGCAGCTTCGCCTCGGTTACACGAGACTATACAGCCCTCAAAGGAATCAAACAATGACTAACTGAATATTGGCGTCCAAACCGGGGATTCTGGTTTAGAAAGGGATTCTTTACGGTCCAATCGACGGCCTGTCGAACACTGCCGGCTATGTCTTGTTACACCTACTTTTCGATGTTACCTATCCAGAGACACGTGGTCAGCCACACAAAGGTCGGGAAACCAATGAAATCCACAGATCGACTGTCGAGAGTGCAAGAGTTTCGATCATCTGCATGTAACCACCCGCACCCTTCAACACGGCCCGCAGCTATGCGAAAGGAAAACAAGGCTCAATCCTCCTTGGCACCTTGAAGAAGGGAGAATTCGTCCATCACTGGCTCAAGACTTCCTCGCTAGCATCTCTCTCAGCCGTCCGCCGTACGCTGATATTAGGGGACGGACACCTGTGTTGGGTGCCGACAGTTGTTGGTGTTGGACTACGGAGAAGGCGGTTGAAGGGATGCGGGAAGGGGAGGAACCTTGCGCAACTAGGCTTGCTTGTGCTGTTGCTACCAACCAATCGGGCATGCAGGCGTTTTATTCCCCTTCCCCTAGCGTGCTGCAACCCATATTTATTAGGGGTTAGTGGCGGGTTATCCCAGCCCCAATACTGACGGGCTGAGAATAGGTGAGTACTTAGGTGAGTTGGAAGGGGTCGAGAAGGAATACTTAGGGAACACCCGGCCGACTTTGATAGGAAGGAAGCACCCGTTTATGCGGGGGAAATAATGGGAGACGTTGGGCGGCTGTAGGCTGGGCGGAGCGCCCGGAGGCAGTGTAACTTAATTGTCATTAGCGGTAATGGAATGTTAAATACCTATATGTAATTTTTGGTAACGTGCCTCGTCCGGACATTTGTTACAGCAGCCGTTGTGTAATAATTATTGTCCGGGTTTCGAATTGTGGCACTGTGAACTTGTGGCCACTGGCCAGGCTGCCTCCGTCCAAAGCGGGCTGTTCGCCTTGGCAGAGAGTGCTGTGCCGTTCTGAAGTAAGATCATGCTCAACGTACCTACCTCACCTACCTGTCTACATACCTAAAACTCAAACCCTTAACAGCAGAGCTTTATCGAGTTTCATGTATTCACGGTATTGGTATCGAATCCAAAAAGATTCTATGAGGAAACCAAGGAGTCTGATGCGAGAAAAGAGAAGAGCACCACCGACGCTAACTGAGAGAGCCTACTCTAGAATTCGACGTCAGGTCAAAAGTCCTTAGAACTCTCGGGTAGAACTCTCAGGCTGAACTCTCAGGCTGAACGTTTTGCCCCTGGTGAATGTCACCAGTTACCGTGTAGATTGAGATCTTGTGATGCCTCACATTGGGCTCGGATCGTCACGAGCAGAAGAATATGAAACCAGGTGAGCTAGATTGGCTAATGGTTACCTACTCAAAGGATGCAGCAGATCCTTTTCCGAAAGGCTAACTCGAAGATCATTTGTTTACAAGAGATCCCTGGAGGCAAGCCGATTCAGGGGCACGTCTTACTAACCGCCCTTAGAGGTTTACCCAGACCGGAGGGCGCTTCCCCCCGACGCACCGAGTCAGCAATAAGATCCTGCGCTTGATGGACTTGGCCGTGATCGACCCCCGGAATTTAGGTTTTGCTGCATCGGCGGTCATCCAGACGTATGGCAATGAGATCCCGGCATTATTGTAGCTTAGCTCCACGATCGGCTGTTAACGGATTGCACTCAAACATTCAAATCAGGATACGAGTCATGGCTTCGAGGAATCCTACGACAGAGAACATGCGGTCCACCGGTAAGATTCAGTATGCTAATTGAATGATAGAATAAGTGACTATGCAGAGTTCAAACTTTTGTTATAGATGGCTGGCCATCAAGTATTCAAGCCCAGTTGTTCGCACACCTAAAAAGAAGAGCCTTGGCGAGACATGAGTTGAACATAGTTCTCGCGCAACTTCCCACCTCCATGGCCGATGCCGCATCAGTTTCACCCTTTACTACGCTTTGCCACAGAGCCTTCAGCTACAGAAGCAAGAGCTCACTGTACTATGATTCCTGAAAGCAATGAAGGTCTGTATTATCAGACTAAGATTTCGGCGTCCAACGAATCGTACGGGCAATGTGCAGTGACGTTCTCATCCAACAAAAAGTACTGTCTGCTCTCGGTCGTTCCAGGTCTTGCGTAGTCACTGACATCAGGGCTGACGGGAATGGCATCGTATTTGTTCACTAGACCTCGAACCGTAGCCGTTGCGCTGTTGCGATTTTTCTCCGTTGTAAACAGACGATCGAAAATGTACCTTGGCTGGTAGATCAGGGCAAAGTTTGGAGCATGTCGGCTCAAACGCATGCTATGAGCTGGAGTCTGCACGGCAATAAATGCTTGTGTGTTGTCAAAGTTGAAGCACCAACGCTCCGCTTGTGTGTCGACCGGGATGTCTTTGGGCCAAGGCTTGGGGTCAAGCCTCCGTAGCCGATGGAGGAGCGACCAAAATACTTTGTGGTACTGCTCCACACTCCGCTCGAAAGTTGGAGGAGGTGCCATTATGACAAGAGAAGCATTACGTCCGCGTTCCTCGACCATTCTGTGGTACTTCAGCAGGCCTTTGGCGATGACGGGAGCAACTTCAGCGGAGCCCAGTTCCTCGGATTCCAAGAATAGGAAGTCTAACTGATTGGCCTTGTAGCCCTTGGTACCATAAATACAAGGAAAGGTTCGGGTTTTGTCGACCAGCTGGCCAACGAACGCTTCGTAGCCCTGGCGTTGCCAAGTTGACTGATCATAGCGCGCCTCGACCTGGTAACTACTCGGGACATCAAGGATTCAGCCCACGTTCTTTGGTTGGTTTTTCGATCCAAGTGCTGTACTCACCGATCCAAGAGTTCGACTTCGATACTTTGAAGGTATCTCTTTTTGCTATTGGGGAAACTCAAATAGCTCAACAGAGTTTGGATGATGTTCCATGACTGCTTTTGCTTTTGTCCTATAAAGAATTGCAGAAGGAAGTGTGTGACCGAGATTCCAGCCAGGAAGACGAATAAATGGTTTATGTGAAACTCCATTGCAAAGTATAGCAAAAAAGAACAGTAGAATCAGCTTATGCTTCGGGCACTAACTGCATGCGTGTGGACATCTAACTTTATATGCTCCTATACGCGTAAACCAAGCCTCCCAAGAAATATCGGAATAGTCCTGTCTAGTATCCAAACTAAAAGAAACTTTCGGCCCGGTGATCTAGGCTTCTTATTTCTGTAAGCCTGGAAAGATCTGCAACACGTTCTTGCAGTAGTTTCTGCAGCCAGCGAACCGAGGGGGGCCATATTTTTCATAATGAGTACATGTGCCACGCATGGTTTATTACGATTGACAAAACCGGAATATCTAAGAGCGCTCAATATTGTCGATGGTGCTCAAGATACGTATGAAGAATGCCGGCGTGGTACCTAAACACTGTGAACAAAAAAAATCTTTTCCCTTTCTGGTTTCACTGCCGTTACACTACTTCGATGCCAACAGAAACGACTGGCCCACCCAACAGACAAATCAACCTGAGATGGGTCCCAGCGATGCCGAAGGGCGGTTCTCGCTGCATTAAAGGGTGATGGTGACGAAGGCTCTGCAGAACAAAAGCATCCTTCGAGCGATGTATGAACGGAGTATACTCCCGCCGTCTGGAGGTGACAGACACCCATGGCTTCCGCATCGAGATATAGGTAGGCAGTAGCGCTAGCATCGTTTTTGTTTAGGGGCCTCGACAACAACAGTCACCTACATACCGAAAGAGTATAGCTCGGGATGTTCGTGGGGTAGCGATGTTGGACGACTTCTTGTGCTTCATCTTCAGCCAATGGTCGCCTCGTAGCTTATGGCTAGGGGAAGCTTTGTTTTCTCACCTGAAAAATACCCCTACCACTAGTTCCTGTAGCTTCCGAGAAAAGCTGGGCTGGTTCGCCTTTATCGATGCTACCAGCCTCGTGCAATCTCTTACCCGATATGACCTCTCTATTGGAGACGGGTTCGGTACTAAGCATCATAGCTGCAGGAGCTGTTCCCGCCCCCGTATCCACGATTGTCGTTGCCGAATCGAAACTGACGTACACGAGGTATTTAAGGATCTTTCAACCTCTCGATTGTCCTATATTCTTTTTTCTAGGATAGCCTACGATCCTGCATGTGAAATAGCTCCCTGCTTGGGTGTACTTTCCGTATCTAGGCCTCTTTTACTGCACCCGTTGCATACACTATAACGCCCCTGAGCTTTAGGGCCGCATCTCAACAAGACTTCTGATCACAGGACCGCAAGGTTTCGAGGAGCAACTGGTTCTCTGAAATCGCTTCTACCAACACACCTAAGTTATATTTTCTAATACTGGAAGGTAGCTCCAGGAACAAGCCCGCCACCGTATCTCATCGAGATCCGAACCCCCTTTATCAGGAGTAGGAATTTCGAATTGCATAATCTTGCTTTTGAACATAGGTCCAATGCCCATATTCGTTATTTATTCACTTCCTCCTCGGTTCGGTACGGTACTTTCCCTGGCCAATGTAGACTTAACAATTCCGCGGACAATATGAAATGCGGGGGATTCGAGGTCCTTTAACAGCCCCTCCATCACAGGCTAGATGTTAGCTTGCGAGGAGGACGTTGTTTCAAAAGACCCCATCCAACCAATGTAGTGACAGATTACTCGGTATTCGATTACAAAATCGATTACCCATTATGCCCTCCATTAATCGATTACCCATTTTAATTCTCGGTAATCGATTTGGGTAATCTCACTACACTGCATCCAACCCCCCACTACCTAGATCCAGGCAATGCCAAGACTGTGCCTTATTGATAGGCGCATCGATTGAACAGGAGAGTTGCATAAACTTTTTTTTCAGTACGTGTAGCCCCTGTCAGCGCTGTAGGGAACCCATCGCTTTCTCGTATAAATTCACATTTCGCCACCTTGCCATTTTGTTGGTCAGCGCCGAAATGCTGCCGGCCTAACCGGAACAGCACACGTAGACATACACACCGCATGTACACGTACCTGTATGTATGCAGTCTTCAGCACGCCGCGCTTCATCGTCTCTCGGATACGGCTGTTTCGAGATTTCAGGCGGTTCTTATGATTTCTTTGAAGGATCGATCTAACTACCAATGTGAAGACCGATCAGGCAGTATACATCATAGCTTATATTCGATTTTCGGGGAGTATACGGTAAAATCAAGCTAGGACAAAAGCTTTTGGCTCTTATTTAGGATTTGCTACTGTTCGGAATAAAGGTATGGCCGTATTTTGAATAGGAGAGGCAATTGCCGCTAGATTCAATCACGGCGAACTCGCTGCTTTTATATCCTTGTATATGATTCTCAGTCTACAGTTACTAAAGTTATTTACTAAATTTTACGTTTTAACTTTACCTATAACGTGGGATGGGCAAGTGACACGCGCTTAGAAAAAACCAACTACTCTTAAAATTACAAGGGTCAAAACTTTAATAATAACTAAAATTACAATATTCTATGATTCATACATTCCATACTGACTGCATACATATCACGGATGCTGACCTGTCGATCCATTATTGATCAATGCAGTATACCATCTATACGGTTACTTAAATAGGGGGGGTGTAAGATCCATCAGTCATACATACACCTACAGCCTCTCCACCTCAAGCTACTCCAAAACCGACATGCCTACACTGTACACTGACGAAGACTCCGGTAACGCCTACAAAGTCCTTCTCCTCGCGGCACTTTTAGGCGAGAAGCTCGACGTAGTCGAAATCGACCTCGCCAAAGGCTACCAGTACTCCCCAGAGTTCCTCGCCATCAACCCAAAAGGTGAAGTACCGGTTCTGGTCGACGGCAGCCGCGCCCTGACCGACTCGTCGGGCATCCTGGTCTACGTGGCGGGGAAGAACCAGGAGAGCGGGTACTGGTCGACGGATCCCTTCGAGCAGGCGGCCATCGTCAGCTGGCTCGCCTTCGCCAACAGCTGGGTGCAGTACGGGTGCTTCACGGCGCGGGCGGTCAAGTCCTTCAACAGTGCCTTCAACGGGCTGGGGAGAAAGGTGCTGTCGAGCACGCTCGAGGAGGCCACCATCCGCGGGCAGAAGTCCCTGGAGATCCTGGAAACCCAGCTGGCGGACAACGATTGGCTTACGCTGGGGAGGCCTACCATCGCTGACATCGCCGTGTTCCCTTACATCGCGCTCGCGCCCATGGGCGATATTTCCCTGGAGCCGTATCCGAATGTCGTCGGGTGGATTGACCGCATCAAGACGCTGCCGGGGTTCATATCCATGATAGGACTGGACGATCCCATGTTCTACCGCAAGTAATTGGTGCTGCTATCAATCCCAGTATCCAATCCCTAATTACGCGTAAATCTCTTCGCCATAGTAGCAGAATCCTGTCCAGAAGTTCTTGATCAGCTACTTAAAAAGCACAACATCTCTGTTCTCAACTTATCTATTACAACAACAAAATTAGTGGTCAAATCGCGCTATCAGTTAGCGTCTGATTCCAATAGCAATAGTTTGTTTTTATTTTGAGGATAGCTACACGAGTAATAAGGGCAAGTCAACAATAGTTTATGCTTTCAGCCTAATTCAATTTCTAGTCATGGAAGAAAAGTTCCTTGAGCTACCACTTCATTGCTGGATTGG
>JANIPN010722521.1:0-11008 GCA_027478595.1 Erythroxylum anguifugum
CCCGCAAACCTCCGCCGCCACCCCCACCGTAAAACTCGCCCCGCTCCCGCCAGCAACCAGCACGACCCTCTCATACCCCTCAAACGCAGGCAACCTCCCATACGGCCCGTCCAAGCTCGCACGCACCTGCCCCCCGGGATGACGCCTAGCATACTCCAGCAGCTCCCGCGTAAACCCCTCGCGACCCTGCACCACAAACTCCAGCGGCTCGGCCCGCGCGATGGTAAACGGGTGCGTCTCGAGAGCGCGGACCGCCGGGATCCATAGGAACGCGTGGCGGCCTGCCCTGAGCCCCCTACTACCACGCCACAGCAGGGGGGTTTTGTTAAAGGTGACGCGGACGCGGCCGTTGGGAAGCGGGGTAAGCGTCGCCGAGCCGTGCCGGGCATTGAGGGCGAGAGTAGCGAGGCGGGCGGCGCGGTCGAGGGCGTAGATAGTGCCTGCGAAGACGGGGAGCCAGGCGGCGTACGTGGCCTTGATATCGTGGCGGTGCACGCCCACGGAGATGATTATCACGAGGAACAGGACGGTGTGGATCGCGTAGAAGGCTTCGTAGCGGGCCTTGCGCACGGATGGCGTGGCGGCGACGGCGGTGGTGAGAAGGGTGGCGACGGCGGCGACGGGGCCCATGGTTACGGTGCGGTCCGTGGTGACGAGGTAAAGGTTGCCGTCCGAGGCGAGGGCCGCGAGGTGCGAGGAGCCGTGGATGATAACTAGGGCGGCGGTCGTGTAGCCGGCGATTTTGTGCAGGGGGCGGAGGGTTTCGTAGGAGGTGTTGGTGAGGAGGGCTAGGGGGGTGTTTTTGAGGGCGAGGAAGGTGAGGAGGGCGAGGTTGGAGATGGCGACCCAGCCCATGCGCTTGGCCCAGTTGTAGAGGGCGTTCGCTTTGAAGTTGACGGTCGAGAACGATATGACGATGTTCACGGAAAAATAGGCGACGAAGAGAATCAGGCGGCCCAAGGTCTCGAATACGGGAACTCGGTAGAGAAGAAGGCCGCGGACAGATCTGGACATTTCGTCAGCTCGTTATTTTTATCTTCAAATAGGGATTGCTTATACACGAGAGTAGTATCTACTCGTTTTGCTAGGAATCTTCTGTTATTTCTTCTGGACAGTTTCCTTGCCACGGAATGGACCAAGGAGAATGCAACGATCAAGACGAGGATTCCAAACATCGCCACGGTGAAATATGCCGCTGACATTCTATTGCCCAGTAGTCGGGCGGCTTTATCAGCCTTAGTAAGAATATATGGAGCCATGGCTGAGGTAAATCGTAGACCGAATAGCAATGGTGTGACTACATTGTATAATAGCAATGAGGAGGAGAGCGATGCCTAGAGCATTTATTTGTTGGGGGGTAAGAGGATTCAATCCGCAGATCCCCTCCCGAGCATACATACGCACACATACGATGCTTGAATGTGATGGATATTAAGTGATCTTCAGTCCCAGATGTCAGTAGTCCCAGAACGGAGCCCAATCCAAGGGGTGCAAGGGGTGGGGCAAAAGCTAAGCATGAAGAAGCTTTGGTAACGTGTAGATACTTTGTCGCATTAGGCAGGTGCAAAGGGTGTTGGAGTCCCCTCCAGGGTCCCTTCTTCCGCTCCTCCATTCTTCTTAGTAAGAGAAATACATCCATAGAGCCCAATCGGAGAGATTGTAGGGCTTTGGAAGTTCCAATCTAATCAGATGAGGTGGGGTAGGGAAGTGATCAGCCACCCTCTCGGATCAGATAAAAAATCACCCCACGCTACTTCACACATTCCATAGGACCATCGTGTCTCTCCAAATCAGTCGCAATAAGATGCTAAGATTACAGACAAAGCACACCAATTATCGCCATCTACCTAAGTACTTGGAAGTTCGCACATCGGCTTTCATAGATAGACATGATGGATCGAGCTATGAGATTTATTCTTTTGGCCCATTGGTCGGTGGGAGAATGAATGTTGTTGTGAACGCCGATATTGTGGTAGAGGCACAACTGATATACTGTGTGAATCTGAATCTGAATCGATTCGATTAGCATATTGCTTCAGATGCCAAAACAGTGTATGTACACTGGATCATCAAATAATAAGTCGACGCGCAAAGTCGTCTATCATATTTTCCGTGAGACTGATTTGTTGATTCTCATCATCCAGACAGATGTCATAGTAGTCACATTCTCCCAGCCTGCAAACATAGTGCAAACCCCTTGCGACCTTCTTCTCTGCACCTGACACTTGCATTTTGCTCGAAATTCCGCAGTCACAGCGCGGGTTTCTGGGGTCATTTCCTCTCCTGTCGTTGAAACAGTGAAATTTGTTGCAAGGAAGACATTTAAAGTATCCACGGCCAGCATTTCCATTGCGGTTTGAGCTCCTTGTAGTAAAGTACTCGGTAGGACCTCCGCATTTTCTACATTCAGGGGCTGATGTAGGACCGGGTGCCAGCCAAGTCTGAATATCTGCCATTATTCTTGATATAGTATCGTGGAGATGAATACTAGAACGGGTTCGGTCAAATATTTAAAAAAAGGGAATTTATCAGGTGCGGGCAAGATTTATATCCTGTGAAAACACACACACATACAATGTTACACAGACTGAGACCCACATAGGTTATGATCAGCTCCCTACTTTCAATTTTTATCTCATTTCCGATCCACGACGATGCCTCCGTCGTTTTCTGACCTGTCGCATCCTTGGTTGCACCTCAAGCTCATATACCACCTAGAAGCCTTGGTGCGGGAGTCCGCAGTCTCTCGCTAACAGCTCTCACCGCCATAATATTTCCCACCACGGCTGCTGAGCCAACGGCTAGAAAAATGGAAGCCGCAAGCGGAGCTACTGCTGTTTCAGCAATTACTTCAGCTGTGGGTACAGCTGCTCCCCCTCCTGCTGCAAAAGTATTCAAAACGTAATCGTCTCAGCCTGCTCGGCCCAACGTTGCCAAAAGCTTGGTGGCGCTGAAAGGTTACCCACATCGTACAGATCCAGGCCGTTTTCTGGCAGGTTTAGAATGTTGAGCCAGGTTTAAAAAAATAGAATTATGGATGTGGCCTTCGATTGTTAATAGATATAACTTAGATGGGAAGATGATTGGATCCGGTATAATAAGCGGACGATAGGTAAGAATCAGAATATGGAAGTGGAATTTGCGTCCACTTTTTTCCCTTCCTACTATATCTCGAATGAATAGCATCCAAGTACAGAGGGTGTCTAGATTGCAAGATATACCAAGAAAGTTACTTGGCAGTGGACTTTGCTCGACTTTGTTAAAAACAATCGGGACACAAGTTCGTGTCCGGGTGATATAAAAACAATTAACCTAGGACGTCTTTTTTGTTTTTTGGATGCGCTAATGAATAAATCGATAAATTTATTTAGCGAATTGTGGAGGTTTCAAGCCTGTCTGAGCTTCGATGTTCCCAGCAACTTTAATTCAAATATCTTGTAGAACATTCTTTAGAACAGGTTCGCCTTGAAATGCCTACATGAAATGTGCTATAACTCGAAGTGCTGAAAGAAACTGATCAAATTTAACTGAATAGTTGTATTTGCCAACCTCTTTCAAGAAATTTTCCAGCGATGTCATAACAATTGGAATTTGTTATCTTGTATGCCATTCTGGTACTCGTTGTATGCTTGTATGGTGTCTTTTACGGCTCCGGGCAGTTAAGTCTAGCTAAGTTTGGCTGTCTTCAGAGTGCTCTTCCACCAGGGTTGGCGATTGTTGCGCGATTTTCCCATTGTCAATCGCTATTCCAATCACACTGTATCAATGCTTGAGGAAGGAAGGGATATCCATCTAGTGGTAGGCTGTTTGGTCTGTACAGATGGTAGTTGAGGTTGAGAGGAAGGCCACAGGTGCTAACAGAATATAAAATTTCTGCCTCTTCTTTCTTGAGATCGTAGTTTTCGGCCTAGCAATGAAGTAAATTCTTGCTGAGTCGGCGCAAAAGTATGGATAGTCGCGAGCTTGATAAGGCTTGTGCGGGTTTGTCAAGTATTTGAGCCTGGATTTGCGCCGACTTCCGTTACGCCGCAGTAAATGAGCGAGCACCAAAGAGATAGAAGAACTATTTTCAGAAGTATATCAGAAGCTATTTCCCTTCCTACTAGAAGTTCTTATTTGGTATTTAAAGTCTTCACACGAAAGAGCACTCGATTCTTTCAACAACACGCTTGTCGATAAATGCACTAGAGCCGTAGAAGAGATCAAAGGGGTGGTTCAGCGCATGGACAGGTAAGCGACCATTGCGACACTTGTAATGAACAAAAAGGGAGCGATTAGATAGTTGAAGGAGAACATCACTCGAGCTGATGCCATGGACCAAAGAAACATCGACTTTGGAAGCGATATGATCAAACTCCTGAGCCTTATATCGAAGGGTGCAGGCACCAGGTATTCAAGTATGTGCGACAACCTTCCGATAAAGCAAATTGATAAGTATAAAGGATTCACTAAATCCTTTAGATAACCCAGAGCAGATGCCAACCCTACCGGGTACTGCTCTTTCTACAGCAGCACTCCACAATGTTTGAAGAGACGACGCTCTTCAGCGTGTAGAGCACGTACTTGGATCTAACGTGAGACGGATGGGCTGAAAGCGATCAAAACCCGTCCCGTATCATTATCCGACCCAGTAGTAGCCGTTCGAATGGGCCAGTGGATACAGTCCAGTCTCGCGACGCCGGGACTGCTATGTATCCTGAGCTTCGAGCCGCAGGCGGAAGAAGCCAACAACCGATGACGCAGCACTAACCGCCATAACACTGTGCTAGCACTAAGCGAAATCCTCCCCGGAGGAAGCTCCAAGTTCGTCGTTGTCGACGACAAAACATCCGAGCATTCCGGACCGCTCGCGATGGTGTATAACCTAATCTACCAAATCCTCTAGTTGAAGGCCCCCAAAGACGACAGCTGACTATCATCCCTAGTATCCCAAACCCAAAACAGACGGGTTCCCTCGTCGTTTAGGCTGTACGTGGATGATGAGTCAGCCTCTCGAGATCGGAGGTTTGATTATCTAGCGCTACCTGGGCAGACCACGTAGACCATGTTTCCCACAATACTTGGCAGTTTCATGTATCGTACGCAAACCGTTATACTAAATCTGCTCCTTCGTTGTTTCAAGGCGGAGATTTCATCATAATTGGTTTTCACGAGGGACTCCCATGTGGTTGTGTTTTCGCCGCCGGCACATGGTTCGTATCAAGGTCATCCCCTGCAATTCAAAGCTTTGGACTACAACTAGTCGAACTATTTCCACTTTCAATCCTGGAAAGTTCTCTAGATTACTAAGAGCCACGACCACCACTATTGGTGCGGGGAATGGAATCAAAGCAAGTCACAGCGATCCCCCAACGAGCCAAAAAGCCAATGAGTCGAAATCATGAATCTCGGTTCATTGTACTTAGATTTATACTTTCTATATAACTCCCGATCCCTGTAGTCTAAATCCCGAGACCATATTTTCTCAATCCGTGTCCAATCCGAGTCCAAACGCCAATAACCCCCCCAGGACTTCCGATGTTTATATGCATAAATTGTTTATCGTAAAAGAGTTTCCATATCCCCTAGCAGTTTTTGTGTAGCCCTCAGCATCGCCCAATCAGCCGCTCACCGTCTGCGATAATCCCTCTTCAGCTCCATCTCAACGTAATCATCGATATCGTCGGAATCAGGCTTCGGATCGCTCACCCACCCCCTCTTCATAACCTCCCTGATACCCTCGTAAAACACCCTCCCGATCTTCTCGAACCCGCGGTCGTTGGGGTGCGTATCGTCGCTCATATCGTCCTCCTTGCTCAGCGGGCCGTGGGTATCCACCCACCCGACCTTAAACCCTTCCTCCCTCAGCCCCTTCAAAACCGGCACGACGTCCCGATTAAAATCCCTGATGTTCTTATCCACCCACTTCACCGTGTTGGGCGGGATCTGCGCAACCAGCACGGAGACGTCCGGGTCGAGCCCGACGATCAGGCGCGTCAGGTTGCCCATGCGCTCGGGGGCCTTGTCCTCGAGGTGCCACTTGCAGTCGTTGTTGCCCAGCAGGATGAGCACCACGTTGGGCTTGTAGCGCGGGATGGAGTCGCGCGCCGGGACGAACAGCTGCGAGATGACGCGGCCCGACCAGGCCTCGAAGTGGTTCTCCGTCATGTTGCCGTTGTGCTGCGAGCCTACGAAGTGCACCGTGTTGCCGTCGCCGGTCAGGTGCTCGAGGAGGTGCTGCCGGTAGCCGTTGCCGTCGGTGGAACCGAAGCCGGTGGTTATGGATGCTGTGAGTGAAGCTGTTAGCATTATTGTGACTTGACTTTGCTTTGTGGTGCTTGGGTGGTCTGAAGATAGGTTTTGGTTGTCGTTTACGTACCTCCCATCGGCATTATCCGCAAGTTGTGCCCCGTCGTTGATCCATGGAATGGGCCTTCATCGATGAAGTTAGGTTCTGTCGCCATACCCGGTATCGAAAAGCCGATGACGGAAGGTGAAGTGAAGAAACCGTATATCTCGTTGTAGAAGAGTAGAAACGCGAGGAAAGTGAGGACGAAAACTCCATTTTGCACGACACGTCGGGTTAGACCGACGGACGCCATGCTGATCGCCGCACTGATAGAGGGATGTGATTGCTAGGGTTATCAGGAAAGTGGTGCAGGACAAGCTACCCAACTCGCCTTCCAAGTCGATGAGTAAGACTCCGAGTTCGGTGTTTTGTGTCAGCTACAGATCTATCGACGCAGGTAATAATATAGCGGCCCGGCTGAGGTACACAGAGTATACGGGCAAGGCTAGACGATAGGATACAGAAGCTGAGGATCCACGACGTCACCGATAGACAGTCATTGTGGTTGAGAGAGGCCTTTTAGGAGATGAGCTTTTTTGTGCCTACAGTCGAAACAGATGGGAAGAATAAGAGATCAAATAGTCCCATGCAGCACAACAACGAGGGCTGAGGGCTTATCTATTGCAACACCTGTCTCAAGGTGCATACACATCAGCCTTTGTGGGAAAGTCTTGGAGGACTCGTCACCAACAGTGCAGCTGCTGACCCTTTAGCCTTCTTGGGGACCTCTGGGCGGGGCACGAACGGCCAAGACTCCAAGAGTCTGGAACCCCAACAAGTGCTGAGTGAGGTGGTGAGGGAGGCGTGAGAGATGTGAGGGAACACCCCCCCAAGCGGCCCAGCCAGACTGAGCCAGCCCCCAGCCAGTCCCCAGGCACTAACAACAACCGCAAAGAGAGAGATACAGGTAACACAATGAGGCACGTAACTTGCGCCACCAATGGGCGGCTCTTGGCGGGACCACAGGCAGCAAAAACCCACGATCGGTAGGTAGAAACCGATGTCAAACATCCTCCGAACTGTTGCCCCCCCGACTCCCCCAACTTCCACAAGGCCCTTAAAGTTCGCTTTACAGGCAGAATTAATTAAAAAGAAAAAAGGATAAAGAAATCAAAGAGAATTGAGTACTGATATCCCATAAACCGTCGCAGGTACGTTTCGAAAAAGATCGAAGCGCGCCTAGTTAGTTCTACTTCGAACTGTTCCTGGTTTCGCGTCTCACGCGCCTCTGTGGGCACCCCTTCTCCCCCCCCCTCACCCCAACCCCCGGCTCGAATCTCTCAAAGGAATTTCGGAGCTACTGGTGCGGGAAGGGATTCAAGGGAGGGAGATGGGTCCACTGCCCCCCCGGGCGTTGCTGGCGCGCATATGTGCTATGACGCTCTCGACGTGACATCTGAAGCGGCCGCTCCCTACTGGCCAAGACCTCACCATCCTGGAATTCATCGCCCCCCACCCAGTAAAAGTTTATTGTCGTAGTGGCACAGTCTGTTGGTCGTCGACCGTGGACATGGATGCGACGAGTTTCGGAAACCTTCCGTTGGGGCACGCACCAGCCCATGGCACACTTGGTGCTCTATGCGAATAGCTTCCAGTTCTCCAGTTCTCTGGCAGGTTCAGGGTCGCGGGGAGTCCGTCTAGTGAGCCCAGCATGGCGGAGTGGTTTACGCTATGTCGCATAGAGGGGTCTCTACGTACAATGCATGAAGAGTTTCGCAGGATATTATTCTTTTTCTTTGGACCAATGCGATAAGAATCCAACCATACTGGTAGCTCAGGATATTCATTGTTTATCTCAAAAAATAATTCTTGCTGCTTCTCGAACAAAGTAATAACCACAACGTTTTATTATGCTACGTTTTTGTACTCGTACATGAGTTGAACACTGCCACCCCAATAATGATGCAGTATCAGCGGCCCAACCACAAATTACCCAAAAAAAGAAAAACGCCGTAGATAGCAATCTATGCCTGTGTACCCTATATACCTTCATTTATCGCGTATTTCCGCCAGAGAGAATCACCCATCAAGCATCCAATATCCCCCAATCTCTTCAAACACCTGTTCAAAGCCCCCCGGGATGATCTCCTCGAGGTCCTTAGGCTCCGTGTCCTTGATATCCGAGCACCAAGTGATCGTATCCTGAGGCTTGTTGGGCCCAAGGAAAGCGAGGCCATCCCACTTGAGCCATGCGTGGCCCAGGTATGTGGGGTCCTCGTCGTGCTCGCCGCGCTTGTACTTCTTGAAGATGCCGCCCAGGTTCTCGCGCTTCCACTCGAGGATGGTCTTGTCCCACGTCTTCATGAGGCCGCCGTGCAGGAAGGCAACGCTGCCGTCGTCCGGGTGGTGCTGCGCGAAGCTGTGCCCGCAGTAGAAGGGCTCGTCCTCGCCCGGGTTGTCCACCACCGTGCCGACGCTGGCCAGCCATTTCTTCGGCCGCCCGTACTCCGTCTTGAGCGCGTGCCACGTGAAACGGAAGAGGTCCTTGTCGCCCAGGAGGAATTGCTGGTAGTACTCGGCCGCTTTCGAGTCGTTGCTGAGCCAGTACGCCAGCTGGAGGTGGTAGTAGAACTTGCTCTTGTCCACCAGCATCTGCCCGCTCTCTTGCTCGTACTCGTCCTTCTTGCACACCGTGTTGGTGATCGCCCACATCGGGTTGTTTGGGCGCGTCCGGGCCACGTCCGGCCAGAACACCGTTCCGTATTCCTTGTACACTTCGGTATCGAACAGCTTTTCCGGATCTTGCACCGGTATGTTGTCCGAGTCGAGAAGGATGACCTCCTTGAATCGCGAATTTATAAGCCCGGCCGTCTTCAGGTGATAGTTGTTGTAGAATGCGTTAAAATGTGTCGGTAACATGTTGCTTGACTCGGAAAGGTCATTGAAGTGTAACTTTGGGTATATTTCGCTCAATTCATTCTTCGTCTCATCCTTCATCTCATTCTGGAAAAAGTGTAGCTCGACTGGAAGCTGAGATTCCAGCCTACGAAGTTGACGAAGTATTACTTTGAGGTGGTTTTTGGACCTCTCGCCCGCAACAATGACGATACCACGTCCTTCGAAGCGGTTCTTGTTGATCTCCCAAGGTACGAGGTTTGTATTCATGAACTTTTGCCAAGTAGACCTTCGTTCCTCGATCTCAGTATCATTCCTTTCTTCTTTTACCCATTCGGAATCCTCGGTATACTGATAGTTTGGCTGCTGGTCTTCGGTCCAATTGCATCCTGATTTCGCTTCTTCCATGGTCACGCCATCCATCGCAATTACTGCCCTGATGTGTGCCAGAAAGTCATCGGCTCGTTCCAGCTTATGGGCCTGATCAACAAAATTCGCAGATGATCCGCTTATTCCCATCCAAGCATGCTCTTTTGGCGAAGCGTCGCCCTCCTCGTCGGTCTCTGTCGTATCTGGACCAGGAGTAGCATCCTCATCCGCAGCTGCTGCCTCGGTTTCCTGCTCCGCAGGCTGCTCCGTAGGATCATCTGTAGAAGATGGCTCCGTATCCGGGGCCTGATCTTGTTCCGGCAATCCCAGCTCATTGAGTTGTGGTGGTATTATCGCCTCCTCTTGTTGGGGTAAGCCGCCCATATCGTTAGATTTGAGGCGATCTTTGACAGAATCCGGCATATTCTGGGCGGCGTAGTCTACCAATCGATCCTGTATCGTGTTCATGTGCTGGAATATCAGGAAGGTCAGGGCAACGACTAAAAATCCCACGGCAATCTTGCCGGGGCGGTTGAGTCGCAAAAGCATCTTGTCTAGCGTCCAGTGCACCTATCGCTACAGATTGACAAACGTTCTCTATCGCAGAAAACTTCAATATCCCATCTCTAGAGAACTGTGTAGGTGTATGCGATAAGATCGGAGATTTAGTCACGCAGGTAGAACGCGCGGGGGTGGGTAGAGAAAGCTTTATGGAGAAGTTGTCGAAAGGAGAAGCACATTATTTGCACACTAGTGAGTCCTGCTCCTTGACGTGCCCCCAATCTTGCTCGCACTTGCCATCAGTGGACGATTATTGGATCCCTTTTTGGCAGCCAATTGGATTGATCGCATGTGAAGAGCCGAAAGGGGTGTTAGCGTCGGCGAGTCGACTCTTGGCGGGAAACATTCGAATACTCCTTAGTTCGATCATCTCAAGCGCGTTCATAATCGCCAACAAAGAAGCAAAACACCCCTGAATATAATCCTAAGGGCTCAAAGACTCATTGATCTACTTGTCTCGACCCGGGTAGAAGTCTTTTCGCAGACTATTGACTATCTCCGCGGCTTGTGAACTACGTAGTCTCGTAGTGTACTAGTACCTATCAGTCTTGGCAAAAGTCAATCCGCAGTCACACCCACTTTGTCTTCATAACCTACAATAGACTGTTTGTTTGTTTTGGTTTAGACCACCGCCTGGTGAAGCATTCCGGGATATTTTTTGGGATATTTTTTTGGATATTTTTTCCTTCTAATTACTACTGATCTGTACTTAGGAGGCTTCAAGTTACCAAGGTACTTCGTACTCCATTACACGACCTGCGAATATAACGACACCGACATAGAGTTTGGCTACAAAAAGAGACGATCAATCACATTACAGAATCACTTTCGCAATGTCATAAAACTCCTCCCAGCACTGTGGCCAAGGATGCAATTACCCCCTTAAAGTTCTAGCCACGATGCCACAATGACCCC
>JANIPN010723164.1:0-11004 GCA_027478595.1 Erythroxylum anguifugum
GGGGAACCGGCTCCGTCCCTAAGTCTAAGTTCGTCTCTAGGGCTAGTCGACAACATGATTACAAAGCGAATATTTATAGGATGAAAAGAGGGAAAAGGCCGTACCTAAGTTAGCGGTTGAAATTTGGGATGGAACGGCAATAGAGAAGAAAGCTCTAGTGACTACAGACCAAACTTTGAAAACGAAGAAGAATAAGAGTAGGAGAATCAGGTACGCGTGAAGAAAATCCTCAATCTGCCAAACCCGATACATATAGTGCTGAAAGCTGAATTAAAGCGCTAGTCAAGATTGAACACGTGGCAGAATATGAGCTGCGGTAAATTAGGGTTAAAATTTTGAGACGAAGTGACAGTCGAAAGGACCCGCGTGACAGCATGTGACAGCACATGACAGCTGCTGGCAGTTAAGAAGGTGTGTCGTTTCAAATTCTCAACGGCGCACAAAAGATACATATCATCAGGTAATGATTAGATCTAGCATTACGACTGGACGACAGCACCCAATCGATCGCATGCCCTGGCACAAACCGACTGATTGTCCTGGTCTAGCTTGAATGGTCGGGCACTTTCGATCAGTCGACCCAACTCTACATTCGATCGGTCAATCGCTTCCCGAGCTATCGCGCACAAAGTGGCGGTGTCTGGTCGATCAGACTTATCATGATCTCTCGACCAAATGGGCCGTACAATCTCTACATACTCCATCGACCCTTCCACATGATCAGACTCGAGGAGTAGGGGGCTTATGGTTGGGCCGGCCATGCAAGGCCCAATGCCAGGCCCAGGCATCAATGGCCCATTAGTAGATGACAACTTCCCATACACACGTAAAGACCTAAACCTAGTCGGAATCTCATATATAAGGTACTGTTTTACCTTGATACAGGTATGATAATACAACCCTAGCTTTCTCTGCTCTTTATAGTCGAAAACCCTTCCAAAAGACTAACTTGAGCGTCGGAGGGGCCTGCCGGCAATCAACCCCCGGTGAGCCTTATTTGTTTTGCAGAAGTTCTACAGTAGAAGTTAATCGAGATTACGGATCCAAGCTACAACGTCCAGCCTCGACAGAATCTGGACGAACCAGTTAGCGCCCACTGTGGGGCCCGACATCAGGGCACCACATCCAGAAACACACAGGTTAGTCAGACGGCAGCAGCCAATCCTGATGTAGCCGCCGTCACGGCACTTGCAATGCAACGGATGGGTTTGCAGTACCTGTCACTCTTCCGCTGCCGCATCATGAGTCCCGCACTCAATCTTCACATCCGAACGATCAACCACAGCCTCATAATCGAGTTCAAGAAGAACATAGCGTAGCCTTGGAAGACAACACCGAAGCCAATTCGTACCTGAATTCCCAGCGCCCCCTAGACGCAAATCCTCCTGCACCACAACAGATCTCCCTCACCCAAAAACAGATAGAGGAAGCGGCTGATCTGCTGATTTGCTAAATCCTACAGTCTCGGCCGGAACAACAGCAGACCCCTGCTCAGCAGACTGGTGCGAGGACCGATCGCCATTCTGCTGAGGCCCTAGAAAAAATCGTGGACGATCGAATCAATCTGGCCATAAATTCTCGTCCGGCTCACCTACCAACACAGTACAACTCTCCTTTCATCCCGAAAATCCTAGATAGCCTCCCTGCGGTCGGCACCAAGATACCGACGCCTGAGAAGTATACTGGAAAGACCGATCCTTTAGATTATCTGCAACACTTCCAGTAGTTGATGAACCTACATTGCGTTCCGGATGCCATTCAATGCAAGGCATTCTGTACCGCCTTTCAAGAAGGAGCTCGGCGATGGTTCAATAGCCTACCCCCATGTTACATCACTTGCTTCGAGGATTTTAAACTGTTGTTCCTCAACCAGTTTGCTACCAGCAAACGACCGCAAAAGACTGCATTGGAGGTGATGCAATTGACCTAAGGAAGAAACGAAAGCTTACGGGAGTTCATCACTTGGTTTAACAATGAAGCTGTTGAAGTGCCCGACCTCACATGCTCGTCTTTGCTGGCCGCCCTTATGAGCAACACGAGAGATGAGGAGTTTAAGAAATCACTGGCCCTCGATTAGCCACAGTCTATTCAAGAGATAAGAAATCAGGCGGATAGGTATATCCAGCTCGAGGAAATGCTGAAGAACACAAAACGTAGAGCAGACGATCGTGGGCCGACCAGTAGAGCAGAAGATACACAGAAGAGGCAGAAGGATCAGTCCGGCTGGAGAAAGCCGAACGATCGACGAGCCGATCGACAGGAACAAAGGCGAGAATCCTTCACCCCACTCAACAGGCGAAATGCGAAAGTATTGGCAGCCATGCAAGCAGAGGGAGAGCACTTCCGGGAACCCAACAGGATGACAACTCCCTTCAATAAGAGGGACCCTAATTTATATTGCCGCTTCCATAAAGATATTGGTCATGACACGGAGGATTGCAAGAACTTAAAAAGAGAAATCGAATTCCTTATCCAAAGGGGTAGGCTTAGCAGATTTGTGAAACACGAAAAACATGTCGATCGACTTAATAAGGGTAGAACCGATCGGTCTAACAACTGGAAAAGGCCTTGGAGACAGAATGACAGAAACAATGGGGGAAGACATAATAGGCATATGGACGACCGACGTGATACGAGGGCACCATCCAAAGCAAGAGTTGATAGAAATGCCGGACAACAGAATGACCGACAGGTTAGGGTCATCAATATGATTTTTGGGGGTAATACAGCAAGGGGACCGATCGCCAAAGGAAGAAAGAGATATGCCAGGCAGGTCGATGAAGATTTGTCAGCTAAGAAAACGAAGCAGAGCAACGGGATAATATCATTCGACGAATCTGATTTGGACGGTGTTAGCTATCCTCATGATGACGCGCTAGTAATCAATCTGAACATGGATGGAAACAAGGTAAAACGGGTGATGATCGATACAGGTAGCTCGGTCGACCTATTGTATTATGATGCCTTCAAACAGATGGAGATACCAGAAGATCAACTATTACCAATAGAGGGACCTATTAAAGGGGTAACTGGAGCATCAGCCTACCCGTTCGCCGGCGTCTTTCTGAAGGTAAAATTTGGACAAAAACCATGTCAGATTGAGAGGGACGTTGAATTCTTGGTGGTGAAGTTTGGGGGAGCTTATAATGCAATAGTTGGAAGAGCCACTCAAAATGCCCTCAAAGCGGTCGTCTCGACCTACTACCAAGTAATGAAGTTCCCGACCCCCCGTGGCATCGGCAAAATCAAGGGTCAGCAGAGAATCGCTAGAGAATGCTACTTGGCAGAGACAAAGACACTCGATGGATCGGTCGTCTTAACGAGTTCTCTTGATGTAAGAGCTGAGGAAGAGATTGAAAAGATGAACCCCGTTGAGGAGACACAGCGGGTCGTGTTGGACCAGGAAGACCTATCCAAGTTCACAAATTTAGGTTCCGAGCTCGACAAGGGTCTGGTTAAAGAAATCACTGATTGCTTGATAGAAAATCGATCGATCTTCGCCTGGGTACCGAGCGATATGCCTAGAATTTCTCAATCAGTGGCTTCGCATGCTCTCGGTATTCGAACAGATTGTAAGCCAGTCAGGCAAAAGAAACATTGGCAGAGCAAGGAGAGACAGGAGGTGATCGAGAAAGAGATAAAAAAACTGCTTGACGCTGGATTCATTCGAGAAGTTAGATACCCCGAGTGGTTGGCGAATGTGGTACTCGTGAAGAAGAAAAACAACAAGTGGAGGATGTGCATCGATTTTACCGATTTAAACAAAGCATGCCCAAAGGATAGCTTCCCCCTGCCTAAAATCGACCAGCTGGTAGACTCTACATCAGGGCACGAGCTCCTCAACTTCCTGGATGCCTTCTCTGGGTATCATCAAATAAAAATGAACCTTGAAGACGAAGAAAAAACGGCTTTCATAACCGACCAAGGCACGTACTGCTACCAGGTGATGCCGTTTGGTTTGAAGAATACAGGGGCCACTTACCAACGGCTCGTAATGGAAGTCTTTAAGAAGCAGATCGGCAAAATGGTCGAGGCCTATGTGGATGACATGGTAGTAAAAAGCAAGACAACTGCCGAGCATGTAGAAAATCTCTAGGAAATCTTCCAAACCCTTAATAAATTTCAGATGAAGCTGAACTCGGAGAAATGCGTCATTGGTGTGGCTTCCGGCAAATTTTTGGGATTCATGATTACTCAACGAGGGATCGAAGCAAACCCAGAGAAGATCGGGGCCATCATCCAGATGCCCTCGCCGCAATGTTTGAAAGACGTCCAGATATTGACTGGGCAGATAGTCTCTTTGAGCAGATTTATCTCTAGGATGGGGGACAAATGCCTCCCGTTTTTTAAAATTTTGAGGAAAGCGGATGTGACCCAGTTCCAATGGATGGACGAATGCTAGCGAGTGTTTCAGCATTTAAAGCAATATCCGACTAACCGCCCCGTCTTGTAGAGTCCCGCTGAGGGGGAGAAATTAATAGTCTACTTAGCAGTGACAGAGGGGGCGATCAGTGCTGTTCTCGTTCGGGCTGATGGCAAAGAGCAATTCTCGATCTATTATGTCAGTAAGGTGCTTAACGGGCCAGAAACACAATACGCACCCATTGAGAAGCTGGCCTTATCGTTGGTAACTGCAGCACGAAAACTCAGGCCCTACTTCCAGAGTCACTCGATTGAAGAATGGACCGACCAACCCCTCCGACAATGCCTTCAGAAGCTTGAAACCTCCGGGCGATTAGTAAACTCCATGCAGGGTGCTGTTCGTCCTGCGAGGCAGGCTGACTCATTTCTGCTATAAAGTTCGCCAATACTTGGGCCATGATCATGATACGTGGTTTATAGTGTATATCGAACTCTCCCAGCTCTAGTTGACGGGTCGTCCAACGCTGAGGGATGCGGGACAGGAGTGGTCTTAATTAGTCCACACCAAGAAGAGAAGGTGGAGTATGCTCTCCGCTTAGAGTTTAAAGCATCCAATAATGAGGCAAAATACGAGGCTTTGATAGCCGGTCTTCAATTAGCCAGAGAGATGGGGGTGAAACACTTGAAAGTGTACAGCGATAGCCAAATAGTGGTCGGTCAAGTTACGGGGCAGTATAAGGCTAAAGGAGACAATATGGCCAAATATTTGGAATTGGCGAAGCAAGAATTCAATAATTTTGAGGAATACTCGGTCAGTAGGATATAAAGAATGCAAAACGCTCGGGCAGACGCACTTTCCAAAATAGCTTCTGATTGAGATGCAAAGAATAACATCTTGGTCGAACGACTAGACCGGCCTAGCATCCAGCGAGCCAGGGAGGTCCTTGAAGTAGATGCCGAGCGATCGGGTTGGATGAAACCGATCAGACAGTACCTCCTCGAGGGAACGCAACCGGAAGACACCTTGGAGGCTAAGAAACTAAGGATAAAGGCGGCCGAATATGCAGTTGTTAATGACACCCTGTACAAGCGATCCGATGACTGGCCACTACTACGTTGCTTGAGCAAAGAGGAAATGGAGCAGGCGATGGCCAAAGTCCACGAAGAAATGTGCGAAAATCATCTAGGAGGTAAAATGTTGGCTCACAGATTGATTAGACAAGGTTATTACTGGCCGACAATGAAAAAAGACTGCCAAGAGAAAGTTAAGCGATGTGAGGCTTGTCAGAGGAACAGTAACCTGTCTCATCAGCCGACCGAGCGAATGAAAATCGTGAGCCATCCTATCCTTTTTGCTCAGTGGGGAATGGATATACTAGGGCCTTTCCCTCTCGGCCACGGGCAGAAGAAGTTTTTGGTAGTAGCAGTTGAATACTTCACCAAATGGGTAGAAGCGGAAGCGGTTGCTACAATTACTGAGCAGAAGATGGAAAACTTCGTAAGAAGAAACATATTAAGTCGCTTTGGGATGCCTATGGTGTTGGTTACAGACAACGGTCGGCAGTTTGATAACGACAAGTTCAAAGATTTTTGCGAACGATTAAAGATAACGCTCCAATTGACTTCAGTAGCTCACCCTCAAAGCAACGGCCTTGCGGAGAATACTAATAAGAAGATAATGAACGCTCTCAAGAAGCGCTTATACGGACGCAAGACTTGGGTAGACGAATTAGATGAAGTACTGTGGGCGTATAGAACTACCCCGAATGGAGCTACTGGAGAAACGCCATTCCGAATGACTTTCGGGGCAGAGGCCTTAGTACCAGTAGAAGTAGTACTGCATAACCAAAGAGTATCGGGTTACGAAGAAGAACGGAATGATGAAGCCCGCAAAGCAGAACTAGTGCTTCTCAGCGAAGATAGAGAAAGGGCAGCCGCTCGATCAGAAGCCATCAGACAAAAAGCGACAAGGTTTTACAACAAAAGGGTAATGCTGAGCCACATCAAGATTGGCGCCTATGTTTTAAGAAAGGCCGAGGCGGCTGGGAAACATCCCGGAAAGCTCGGACAAGCGTGGGAAGGACCTTACCAAGTGGTCAAACAGGTCGGACACGGCTCTTACATACTGCGCGACGCAAACGGCAGGACTTTACTAAGGCCTTGGAGCTCTCAAAACCTGAAGATGTTCTATCAATAGATAAGCTTGCTTTATTTATTTCTTTATCTTGTAATTTACTACTGCTCACACGTTTGTAGTGGGTACCTTTTTCCTGGCCTTGCCAGTCATATTTTTTAACGACCCACGCCCTTATCATCATCAATAAAGGGTTTCAAATTCTTTGGCAGAAAGAGCCTCATCCGGATGAGTTAAAACGAAAGAGATAACGGATCGCTTGGCCTTAACAACGCTCGGCCAGGTTCCAAACGAGATCTTGGAACTAGGCGATGCCAAGAACAGAATCTCGGATCGCTCGGCCTTAACAACGGTCGGCCAGGTTCTAAACGAGATCTTGGAACCAGGCGATGCCGAGAACAGAATCTCGGATTGCTCGGCCTCAACAACGATCGGCCAAGTTCCAAACGAGATTTTGGAACCAGGCGACTCCAAGAACAAAAATCTTGGATCGCTCAGCCTCGACATCGTTTGATTGAATCTTTTCGCGCCATGATTTCACTCGAATCCTAAGACTGCCCAACCAATTTGTTAGATGAAAAAGTCAACATTTATATGAAGCTAACGATAGCCTAAGTTACGAGACAACAAAGGATAAAGTAAAGTCTTTGTTTCTTTGTTGATTCCACCGGCCACAAGCCCGGCCGGGTGGGCTCTAAGATCTTACAATCTAAAGTTAGAATTCAGGAGAAGGGGAAGAACTAGCAGTTGGATCACCAGGAGACAAGGTCAGCATGGTGACCGGCGCAGGGTCAGGATCTGCGGGAGGAATCGAAGGGACGCCACCTTGAGCTGGCTCCTCTTCCTCATCCGAACTGTGATCCAGCATCTCATCTGGCAACTCCTCCTTTTCTCTCTCCACTATCTCCTTCATCTCTTCGAGCGAAAGACCGAGCTTGGGAGGAAGCAGTGGCTCAGCATAATCCTTAAACAGAGGACCGTCCGTCCCGTCTGGAACGCAGACGCGGTGGCAGTTCCTTAGGAGGGTAAGAGACATGTCGCAGGTGAATTCTATGCACTCGTCGTTTAGGTGCCGCTCTTTCGACCGCTTGATAGCTTCAATTCTCTCCCTTTTGATAGAGCTTTGAAGCTCCCGCAATCTATTCTCAGCCCTCGTTTGGGCATCCACCGCGTCATGGCAGTCATGAAGAAACTTTTTCCAAAGCTCTTCCTTTGTTTTTATTCGAGAATTGGCTTTGAGGATTTCTTCCCTCAGGCCCTGGTTGATGAGCTGCACCGCCCGGTGCTCTCCCTCCAACTCATCCCTCGACGCAACCACTCTATTCTTCTCCTCCTCGGACGAGTCAAGCTGAGCCCTCAAAACGATATTCTCTTCTTCCAAAAAGCGTTTCTGCTCGTTTTTCTGCTCCTCCACTGAAGCAAGTTGAGCAACCACAAAATCCTTCTCCTCCTTCGCGGCTGAAAGCTCAGCCTTCAAAGCTCGAACCTGTTCGTGAAGGTCCTTAACCTCCCGATGCACCGTTCTAGAAATTTCTTCGAGCTGACCGAAACGTCGGTACACGTCGTAGGAGAACGCCAGATTCTGGAATAAATGTGGTTGTCAAAAAAAAGCTCTTTATTCTGGAATAAAGGGGATTACCCTCGCGCAGTTGCGTACGAGTCTGGACGATAGCTCTTTATTGTTTAAAGAGCTTATGAATTCCTCATCTAGGGGAAGAAAAAACTTCTCGGCAACCTGGAGGGCCACGTTGATGTCCCCGAGTGAGGCAGTCTTACCTAGACTGATCAGGGACGCCCTTTTCCCCTCGGTTTCCTCCCTTTCTTTCTCTTTCTGTTTCTCCTTCTCATCCTATGGGCAAGGCGATCGGTCAAGGGCCCGAACGACTCTCCTCCTCTTCAAAAGTCTCTCCTCTTCCTCTTCCTCCTCGCTGGCCGATCGGATCCGAACAACGGTAGTCTGCGTAGGCGCAGTCGACCGATTGCATAATGCGGGCTAATCAGCAGTCGTTGCTAGGACGAGTGCAGTGGACCGCTCGGGGACTGTTAGTCAGGCAGCATTCTCACCGATCTCCACGCCTCGCGCCTTAGCCTTCGATCCAGCGGCCTTACCCGGACCTTTGGATTTGCGAGAGCTGGAGGACGAGCCGATTTTGCTGATCTTCACCATGGCTACACAACAATAGAAGCAAGTCAGAAATCCAACACCAATGAATGCAACAAATAGTTAAATTGCGGGGAGTCAACCAGAAGGGGCATTTTCTTCTCCTAGCCCACTAATTCGGGGTGGGGGTCGATCGTGAACGAACTAGCCGAAGCCCCTCCACGATACCCTCGAATGAGGCAGTTGAAATCGTAATGGCCAAGTGCTTTAATGCGGTCGACTACCTCCCACTCCTCCCGGGAAAGGAGCAGGTTTGAGATGTCGTTCCACCGCTCGACAAAGGGATACGTCCATGGCTGGAATTCGAAGGCGGATCCCAACGACCTCACGAAGAAGTACTTGGTCTTCCAGGATTGGACATTGGAAGTCATCCCGACAGGACGATAGCGGGCATCTCTATACTGAAAGTGTGGGACCCCGGCCCCAGCGATCGAACTCTTGTTCATCCGCAAGAAATGACGCATGATGCCGACCGATGGCTGATGCCCGAAATGATGGCACAGCAGGGCCAGCCCATTGATGAACCTCCAGCCATTCGGAGAAATCTGGCTCGGCCTCAAGGCATAGACGTTGCAAATGTCGTCAATAATTGGGGCGTACGGCAGCTTCATACCCCCGACCGAGAAAAAGCTATATGAAATAGCGAGGTAACCGCTGCCACTGCTATGAATCCGTTCGTTCTTACCGGCAAGTCTGGCTCCCCAGGATACGGGGATATTGTTCTTGGTGACCAATCAGGACAATTCCCTTTCGGTCACCGTTGATGGGTCGGTTGGTGGCCTTTCAACGACCTGCCCGTCCTTCCGAGTACTCGCCCCACTTCCCTCAGTCAACACTGCCTCCGGCGCCACATTCCCGCTGGCCTCTGGCGCCTCCACCATTTTCGCCGTTATCTCCGGCGGCCCTACAATTTGTAAAGCCCTCTCGGCTGCTGGAGAGGAGGAACTGCCTTCATCCCTAAATCTAGGTTCGTCTCTAGGTCTAGTCGATGACATTATTACAAAGCGAAAATTTATTGGATGAAAAGAGGAAAAAGGACGTACCTAAGTTAGTGATTAAGTTTTGAGGATTGGAATGGCAATGGAGAGAAAACTCCGGTGACTGCAGGCGAAACGGTGAAAATGAAGAAGAATAAGAGCAGGAGAATCAGATACGCGTGAAGAAAATCCTCAGTCTGCAGATCCCGGTATTTATAGCGCTGATAGCTGAATAGGAGTACCAGTCAATATTGAACACGTGGTGGAATATGAGCTACGGTAAATTAGGGTTATTAAAGGCTCGAAGCGGCGCGACAGTCGAAAGGACCCGCATGACAGCTGTGCGGCAGTTAAAAAGACGCATCGTTTCAAATTTCAAACGGCGCTCAAAAGATACGTATCGTTAAGCAATGATTAGACCTAGCGTTGCGACTAGACGTCAGCACCCGATCGATCGCGTGTCCTAACGCGAGCCGGTCGATCGCCTAGCCCTGGCACAAGCCGACCAATCGTCCTGTTCTAGCTTGAGCGATCGGGCACTTTCGATTGGTCGACCCAACCTTACGTTCGATTGGCCAATCGTTTCCCGAGCTGTCGCGCACAAAGTGGCAGTGTCTGATCGATCGGACCTATCACGATCCCTCGACCGAATGGGCCGTACAGTCTCTACGTACTCCATCGACCCTTCTCCATGATCAGACTCGAGGAGTAGGGGCTTATGGTTGGGTCGGCCATACAAGGCCCAACCCCAGGCCCAGACATCGACGGCCCATTAGTAGGTGACAACTTCCCATGCACACGTAAAGACCTAAACCTAGCCAGAATCTCATATATAAGGTACTGTTTTGCCTTAATACAGGTACGACATTACAACCCTAGTTTTCTTCTGTTCTTGGAGACCAGAAACCCTATCAAAAAGACTAACTTGAGCATCGGAGGAGCCTGCCGGCAACCAACCCCCGGCGTGCCTTATCTGTTTTGCAGGTGTTCTTTAGCTGAAGTTAATCAAGACTATGGATCCAAGTTGCAATGACCAGCCTCAACAGAATCTGGCTGAACCACACTAATTGCCAAACAGGACCAAAGTGTTCCACTATTGACAAATTGTTTGGGGGATGTTTTATATGAGAAAAGAAGAAAAAAGAAAAAGCTTATATAGCCTTTACTTTACGAAGATACTTGGAAGTTGGAAGGCAACTTTGAGTATACATTATGTATCAATCAATCAATTATATTGCAATGACAAATATATAACTAATCAACTTACTTAACTAAAGGGTGAAATATATAATAATCTGTCGTTATAAAATTCTAAGAGTTAGTACTACCTTTTCTCGTATGAATTTAGGAAACTTCTTGGAAAGCAACAT
>JANIPN010723270.1:0-11002 GCA_027478595.1 Erythroxylum anguifugum
TGATAGTGGGTTCTACTTAACTAAATTTGTTTGATTTGGATGAGCAAACTCATGATCACATGAATTTAGAGGCAAAGCTAGGAATAATATATATGATATGTTTTAACAACAATTGTCACCTAACGGATCTATGAGTCACATAAGATGTGATTAATAAAGTTATTTTCTACCTAATTTAGGTCTAATTGGTTTGTTGAGCAAACTCAAGATCAACTACATTTGAATGGATCCTAGCCCACTAGAAAGATTAGAATAATCTTTCTAAATAGTAGTGAGGGCTATTATTTCGAATAAAATAGTTGGAGTAACTAAATGTATGATTAAAGTCCTAAATTTATTTGGTAGTCATGACATAGTGTTGATTACTTGCTTTCTTACATTTATTTTGTTAATAGTGAAAATTACCTTGTTTAGTATAGTTGATGCTAAGTTAGTAATAATCCTTGTTGAGGATTTGTTGTTAAAGTTTTAGAGATATGTCAAAATCTTATGAATGACAAGATGCATTGACATTTTGAGTTAACTAATGTCCTATAAATTTTGAAGACAACGTGTAAGATGTATGTAAACACCATGATAACAAGATGCAAGAGGTTGTATAAAGTAGAGCTGAAAGATATAGTACCTTGTTGGAATTGCTCCATTTAATTTAGCTTACTAAAAGCATAAGTGTGGACTACAATTAAAGGCTTAGCAACAGTATGATAATAGTTGTCAATAAAAGAAAATGATTGCATGACTTTTCTTGCCTATATGTGATATGATAGAGATCATATGTATTTCTAATTCATACTTATGTGTATTTGATATTGAATTTCGATTCAACATTATTGTAATGTTCAAAGCATGATAAGAAATATATTGTTAAGTAAAAGTAGTTGATCCAAGTTTATGCAAATAGTTTGTATATGTATTTGATCAAAGGAGACTTATGTTTAACATAAATGGCAAGAATAAAAACTTAGACAATCGAGATTATCCTTTTATGACAAATTGGTTAAATCAATATAACAAGAATCATAAAGTTACATACTAGGATATATGTATCCTTTTGATTATAAATCATATAGAACTTGTGAAACTTGTATAGTTAAAGAATAACCAAATTAACCTTTGATGAAAGGATAATGGTGGTATTGAATGGTTAAATCTTATACATGTGACGTATTAGATGGAATAACAATTAATAAAAGGATAATGCTTATATTTCATTATATTACTAATAACTTTATATGATATAGTCATCGTTTTAAATGAAATAATGATTTATTTTTTTAAAAATTCAAATTGTTTAAATCTAAGTAGAAATTAAGCATTGAGAATATTGAAGCATTTTGATGAGATCGATTTGGTGAGTTTTAAATTTTTGGTTATCTAAATGGAATGAAATTTTCTAGTAAATATATTCTTAACTAAATTTATAAGAGTATAAATTTTACTTAAGGAGTTAAATACAATATGAGATACTATCTGATGCAACAATATTTCTTTTATAACAATGCCTAGTATAATAACTTACCTTCTATAATTACAATTGAATCAATTAGCAAGATTTTATATTAGATATCAAACGTTAAGTCTTTGAAAGACTCAAAGTTAAAGATTCAAGAATATGATGCTTGGTTGAAGCATACATTATCCATTAAGTTTAAAACTAAATTGGATAACAAAAGGTTATAAGATATCCAAAAGATTGGATATAATCTTACAGATTCATTGAACAAATTGTTTTATTTAATGTATACTTATAGGAGAATCGTTCTCAAGATAAGTAGTGTGAGTAAGAAGAAATTTGAAAGGTCCAAATCTCGTAAAATTACATATAATTATAACTAATGCCTTTAATGATACATTTGATATTTAGTTGAAAGGCTACGAGACATTGAAAAATTCAGTTTCACGATGAATTCAAAGAGTTTGTTTTGGAGATGATTATAAATTTATCACACCTACAAGAAGGTAAGTGGGAGTATAGTTATCCTCTTCAGTGGGACTATGTAGAGACATATTGCTCACAAAGAACAAAAGTTCTAACTTTCAATTGTTGAATACATAATTTTCAAGAATAACTCTTGTTGAATATGAAAAAGTAACGGCTTAATTATGAGAATTAGATCTATGGAGATAAATTAGACGTTGTTAAGTTTTTCCATTCTCATCAGTATCCTAGAAAGTCCATAATCACAAGGGATACAACTTTATGTCATCCTTGCATTCTATATGGGCATAATGAATGGAAACTAAAAAACCTTCGTTTTCGGCAACCCGATCACGTGACCGCTCTGATATCACGTGTAACATGTAGGATAGAGCTTATTAAGTGTCCCGGATTGTTCATGAAAGGGTTAAAAAAGAAGGAAATGCAGAATACCTGATTTTGGTTCCATTCAGAGGTTCAAAGCTGTTTCCGATGCCAAAACGAGCTCCAATCTCCCCGGGACCTTTGTGGAAGTTAATCACCGACACTCAGTTAATGCCTTTCTTTAGTTTTCGTAAGACGTAAGCATTCCTAATGGGTCAGAGGATCCGTATGCTTACAAATAGCATAAGTAACTGAAGGAGACCTTAACCTTTATATATAGCTTCTATATCGAGCTTCCCCGTTACAAGCCCGACATGGGTCCAGTCTACACTAATTGGGATCCATTTTCTTCCTGAACTTCGACCCATTAATCTAGATCATTTATTGGACAATTTATTACCTTTGTTATGATCAAATTACGTAACTTAACTGATAAGTTATTAAAAAAACTGAAATTACAATTAATAGTTATCCAATTTATGGAGAAGGACAAAAATGTCCAAAATCTCGTATCTCAACAGGCAGAAAAGCACAAAATTTGTGAACCCAGATATCATCACACATCTCATAGAAGTAGACAGGACCATCATCCACAATTTTGAAGCAGACACTGCACTTGGGATAGTGTTCATCATCATCATCTAACTCTACAACTTTTGCATCACCATCTAACTTTCTTCTGTTTCTCTCTTCTCGTTTGAAAATTTTAAGCAAATTGTGGATGAAATTCTCCTTGTTTTCCTCACAAAATGTCAAGACGTGCTTGTTGGAAATTGATTCAAAATTATTATTTTTATTAATTATGTGGTTATGTTTATCTAGTTAGTTACTTGTGAAGTTTGTGGGTAGTGGGTCAATTAGTGTAAGTAGTGGGGTCAATTAGTGGCCATTAGTGGGGTCAATTAGTGGCCATTATTTCCTATTTTTATGCTTTAGAGTTATATAAATCATTGTATTGTGTTTTGTTTTTTAAAGTGAAGAAAATCCAAACTATTTGTGTTTCACTCAATATCTTTCTTTCTCCTTTGTTCTTCAAAAATCCAACAGTGCTCATGTTCAAATTGGATCTCCGTTATCAGAATTTAAGCTGACTGATGAAGGGGCAAGAAAGAAGGTTTACCGTAGGGAAGGTTTTTTGACGATTTGTATGGCTGAAATGGTTAATCTTCAATATTCGCAGCTAACAATGAAAATATTTTGAGTGTAAAAGCAACTCGGGACTCTAAATATTAACATCTTCCGATGCAGATTTAGATTATCCTATCTGCCATACATGTGCAAATGACGTGTGATCACTTTGTCAAAGTATTTAATGTCAATTTGAAGATAGCGGCTCAAGCTAAACATATTATTTTATATATGCTTCTATAAGATTGGAGGCTGAGGACATAATTTTATTCCTTCAAATTTGGAATTAAACCATAAGTTCACATGTCATGTCTAGTGAGGCCAACGGGAAAAAAGTTGAGCAATTTGTGATGAAACTCTCCCTGTTTTCATCGCAAATAGTCAAGACGTGCTCATGCTCAAATTGAATCTCCATTGTCAGTGATGGATGAGGAGAAGGAAAGAAAGAATGGTTTACAATTGGAAGGTTTTTGCTCTCGATTTCTAGTAAAAAGAGTTGATGCGTATCTATGGCTGAAATGGTTAATCTTTCATAGCTAAAGAAAGAAACATATTAACTACGGAAATATTTTAGCTCAAGAGCAGCTCAAGACTCTAAATTTTAAGATCTTCCGATGTAAATTTAGATTATCCTGTCCGCCATAAATATGCAAATGACATATAACATGTGATCACTGTCAGAGTAAGGATTTAACGTCAGTTTGAAGATAGTGGCGTTGTCATGGTTCTCAAATTCATAAGCTAAACATAATATTTTACATATTCTTCTAATTTAATTTCTTCAAATTTGGAATTAAATCATAAGGTTGTTGGGAAATCTAGATAGGATCCAATTTCGATCGCAGTAGAATAATTACAAAACTTTTTTTTATGTATTTTGACTTCCTACAAATCAAAAATTACTTTAATTTTATAAAATGATAAACACATAATCTTAATTCGTACGTTATTCCAAAGCTTGATCCTTTTTTTATCGCATCCCTCATAAAGTTTTCGAAACTAATCATCTCAACCACCATAGTTACATAAGTATTCGGCCTCTAACGATATCCATAAAACAGGTTAAAAGAATTCTGTAATCCTTAGAGAGAGGGTTAAGCAGGAAGTGTCACTCTATTATAGCTTAAGCTTATTTATAATAAGTTTTGAATGTTTTAATAATTTAATTGAAATTAAATTAAATTCTAATTTCAATTAAACTTTAATTGGAATTACAAATAATTCTAATTAAATACCAATTATGCAAAATAAGATCCAATATCTCATATTGATCTTTATTTATTAAATATTTCATATTTCATCACAAAGTTTCTACAACTTAAAAATGAAGTCCAACTTTATTAAAATAACTTTGCTCTTTCAAACCGTTCTATATGTGTGACCCATTAGGTTTTCCATATATTGGTAATAATTATAAATTATAATTCTAATTCATAATTAGAATTAGGTAAATTAAAATCCTTTTTAATTTATCTTTGATTCTCCAATTAAACAATTTATAATCGTAAATTATGATTGGCGTCTAGTAACGCATCATGACTACCCAAATATTTAAGAATGTCAAAATAGATTGACTAATCTTTTATGCATGATTTACCCGTGTAATTCAATCCTTTCATCATACAATGTTTCGACTATACAGAGCATGAAATTAATGTCAACTCTTTTTGAGTCCAATCATAATAGTTCTTTGTCATTACCTATTGATCTATTTTAGTACAAGAAAATTACAAATTACCGACAGAAAATTTCTTATGGAAAATAATTCTGTAGTAAATTACCGACGAAAATTGCTTTCCATAGGTCAATTTGTTGGAAAAAGGTAATTTGCAACAGAAATAAAACCCGTTGTTAAAAGAGAGGGAATTTTACCACCAAACTTTGCCAACGAAATTTAGCGATAGAATACTGAAAGTTGTCGTAAAAATAGGCGCCAATAGTTCCCGATAAAAATTGCATACGAAATTTACCTACGGAAAAATTTTCGATAGGGAAATTCCCTATGAAAAGGTGAATCTGTAGGTAATTTCCCTACGTAGGGATTTTTTTGACGAAAATATGTTTCTGTAGGTAAATTATTACGAAGTGATGTTTTCGTAAGAAAATTTCCTACGGAAACACCATTCCGCAGGGAATTTCCCTACAGAATTGTGATTCCGTAGGAAATTTACCTACGAAATGATATTTTTGTAAGGTGTACTTTACATAAAAAAAACAATGCAGACCTCAAAGTCGAGAAATATTTAAGGTCTGCATTTTATAACCCTAAATCCCCTACCACCCACCATCTCCCACCACCGTTGTTCAGTCCCGACCTGAGTAAATCACTTCACGCCCTTATCTCATCGAAAGGTAGCTTCTTTTTCATTTATGAGCTTTTAACCTTTTGATCTTTTGGTTTGCTTTGTTCTATCTTGTTCACAATCTCTTTATATATCCATTTTTGTTGATTTATAAATTGTGAAATTGTGTCCATTTTTTGAATTTTTCGCTGCTGAATTTGGATTATGGAGTTCATCAAATGTGATTGCATCTCTCTTGTTCATAACATTATTAAGTTTGGAAATTTAGTGGGTTTTGATTCGTTTAGGCATTGATGAGATGTGAACTATTCTTAGTGAGGATCCAGTTACTTGAAATGTAACATTTCATAGCATGTTTGCTGTTAAGGAGTAGGATAGGCACTAGTTTGATATATGAATTTGTAAATGCAACAAAACTACTTTTTTTTTGTTCTTCAATAATCATTACTGAATAAAGTTGATGTGTCATCTACTTCAATATGTAAAAAGGAACTAAGAATTGATAGATGTCATTTTTATAATAAAATTGGACATTATCATAAAGATTGCTTGAAGCGTAAGACATGGTTTAAAATGAAAGGTAAGTCTAGTGCTTTATTATATTTCTAATCAAATTTAGCTAAAATTTCATGTAAAACTCAGTAGATTGATACTAGATGTACCACTTATATCACTAACGCAATGTGAGGATCCCTTATAACCTAAATCATACTTTGAAATGAAAAGTTGAATTCAAAGTACTAGTTGAATCTATTAGAGCCTACCATTTGATTTTAGAAGAAGGACATCATTTAGATCTTTTTCAATTTCTTTATGTTCCTACCATTTCTTAAAACTTAGATTCTTTTCCAAACCTTGATACTATAAGAGACTCTTTCAAATTTAGTAACAAATGTTTCAATTTGTTCAAACATAACTACCTTATTGATTTTGGTGTTCTTTGTGATGGTTTGTAAAAATTAAAGCGTGATAATAGTTTTACATAAATTTTGTTGACCTTGTATCATAATTTTGGTACTAAAAAAGGTTTTATAAAAGAAACTTCGATTTACTTGTGACATAAACATTTGAGTCACATATCCAAAGAGAGAATGGTTAGATTAGTAAAGAATGGAATCCTTCAGATCTAGATTTTAATGATAATGGAATTTTTGTGGATTATATTAAAGGAAAACATACATAACATATAGTTATGAAAGAAGCCACAAGAAGCACACATCTATTTGAAATTATACATATCAATATATATAGGGCTTTTAATGTTCCATTATTTATTGGACAAAAATTTCCATCACCTTTATTGATGGCTTTTACATTATATCTATTTGTTGCATAAAAAATCTCAATCAATAGATGTCTTAGAGGTGTTTCTTGATGACGTAGAAAGATAATTAGATAGAATGGTGAAAATTGTTAGATTTAGTAAGGGTGATGAATATTATGGGAGATATAATGAAAATAAATAACTTTTTTTTTGAAGAAGGAAAATAGATAACATCTTGGTCTAATTTCTAAATTTCTTATAAAGCATGATATATATGTTAAATACACAATGCCAGTTATACCATAATGAAATGATGTACTTTCCTATTAAACCATAATTACAAAGATTTTTTATTCAACAAAAATAACCATAGATATGAGGTGGCATAAAGGGAAATGCATTGATGATAACATTATGCGTCATCCAACAGACTCAATGGTATGGAAAGAAATTGATAGAAAGTTTCCATGGTTTGCACAAGATAGTCGTAATGTTTGACTTAGATTGGCCTTAGATGGATTTAATCCTTTCGGTAAAATGACTACTTCATATGGCATGTGGCCGGTGATTTTAGTCCCATACAATTTACCTCTATAGAAGTGTATGAAGGAGCCTGTTATATTGTTGTCTTTGCTTATTCCAGGACCTATTGCTCTTGGTAAGGACATCGATGTATACATGCAACCATTAATTGATTACTTAAACGATCTATGGGAATTTGGATCACAAACTTTTGATGTTATTAAAGGAGAAACATTTATAATGCATGCTGCTATTTTGTGGACTATAAATGATTTCCCAGCTTATGGGAATTTGTTTGGGTGGAGCACTAAAGGGTATATGACTTGTCCTATATGTAACCATCAAGCATATTCAATGAGGATACAAAGTAAAATATGTTATACGAGTCATCGTCATTATTTGGAACATGGGCATAGATGGCAAAGAAGTAAACTGTTTAATGGCAAAGTAGAATTGGGTGAAGCTCTGATGCAGTTGTTCGATGATGATATTGTTTATCAGCTATCACATTGATATTACACCTAGCAAACACCCATTAATAGAAAGCGAAAGAGAAATGATGTCGAACTGAATTGGACATAAAAAATTATATTTTCAACTTGCCATATTGGAAGGAATTAGTACTGAGGCACAATCTTGATGTCATGCATATTTAGAAAAACATTTATGAGTCCATTTTAGGGACTGTCATGGGAATTAATGGGAAATCCGAAGACACAACTAAGGCTAGATTTGACTTGGAATACATGAATATTAGAAAGAACTTACATTTGAAAAGAAGAGATGATGGGTTATATGTTATTCCCCCTATTTGTTACAACATGTCAAAAAGTGAGAAACAATCATTCTGCCAATTCCTCCAATCAGTCAAATTTCTTGATAGGTATACATCAAATATAGGTCGTTATGTGAATGTTAAAGAGGGAAAAGTGTCAGGGTTGAAAAGTCATGATTGTTATGTACTTTTGCAACGATTAATTCCCGTTGGAATATGTAGGTGTTTATCGAATGATGTGTCCGTTACTTTGGGTCAATTGGGAGAGTTTTTTAAGCAATTACGTTGCAAGACACTTAAAGTTGATTCTATGTAAGCTTGAACTATTATTCCCCTATCATTTTTTAATGTTATGGTTCATTTGGCAATTCACTTACCATATGAAGGAAAACGTTATGGACCAGTTCAATTTCGATGGATATTTCTGATTGAAAGGTAATTCATATTAAATTCATAAAGTTTTTTCTATGTTATTTGTTTCAAACAATTCCTAAGTTTATAACTGATTATGTTCAAATTTTTGTGCTCTTTTAAGCATTACGTATATAATAGAGCTCGACCAGAAGGGTCTATTGTAGAGGCTTATATAGCAAATGAATGCTTGACTTTTTGTTCAATATACTTAACTGATGTGGAAACAAGATTTAATATACGAGAACGTAACTTTGATTTTCATGACAATGGTAGGTTGTCTATTTTCTCCCAAAAACTTAGGTCACTTGGTGTGGGTAAATATGTGGAGTTAACTAAAGGCGAATTTGAAATCGCCCATTAGTATATTTTGAACAATTGCAAGAAAGTCGATATATACATAGAGTACATCTATTCCTTTTCATTCAAACAATCATATTACAATTTTCTTCATTCACTATGAGATCTTACCGTCATTGTCTATTTTAAAGAGAGAGCACAAAGAGACAATTCGCATTGAAGAAAGACATAGGTAGAAGTTTGTATCATGGTTTAGAAATTGAGTAAGTTTCATATTGATTACATATTATGAAAATATAAGAATATGTCTCATCCTCATTTTTATTTTCAATTTGTCGTACAGATGATACGATTACATAATCGTCACATGCAAGAAGTGACAACAACATTATATAGTTTAACATGTGGGCCTTGTGGGAAGAAATACATAGGTTGCATTGTTAATGGGGTGAGATTTCACATACAAGATCAAGATAGTTGAGTTAGAAGTCAAAATTGTGGGGTTATCATTGAAGGATGTCATGACAACGAAATCATTGACTTCTACAGTGTCATCTGTGAAATAGAGTTGCACTACATCAAGGATAAGAAGGTTGTTCTACTTAAATGCAAATGGTTTGATCTAATTGACATGAAAGAGAACAAGCATATTACTAGCATAAATGTTAGTAAGACATGGTATGATAATGATCCTTTTGTCCTTGCAAGTCAAGTCAAACAATTTTTCTACGTCAATGATACTGTATTGGGTTCGTTCAAAAGTTTCAACAAAAGAATGCCTTTGATTTTTATGAAAGGGATATTGGTCAATTGGATGAGGATGCAGATGAAGTTTATCAAGAAATTGGATTGGCGTTCAATAAAAAAGGCATTCCAGTAGAAGATACAGATATATCATTATTCCATAGAAGAGATGTCAATCCCAACATAGTTCAACTAGATGAAGTCCAAGCCCATCTTATCTTACAAACAGATGAAGACTATACTCGGGATGACTTAAATGACAACGACCATACTTTGCTCGAACATATTAATGATGAAGAATCCAATGATAATGTACTTAATGATGATGATTTTCAAAATCTTGACCATGATGCTTGAATGTAAATAAATTGTTTGTATTGTTTGAAATGATGTTCATAATTACCTTATGTTGTTGATGTTTAACTTATGTTAATTTACGATGACTAGATGCATATTTTTAATGTTTCACTTATGTTTATGTGGAATGTTATACCGAATGTTTAGTATTTTACTACTAATCTCCTTATATTCATGTGGAATATTGATGTTTAAGTTAAGCTTAAGTGTTATCTTCATATTTGATTTTAGTTGTTCAATATAATGACACTTGGTAGAAAAAAGGGAAAGAGGGTGGTAACGATCGAAAAAGTTCCTCCCCCTTAACAACCAATTCAATTTGACCTCATTGTTCAACAACTAACATTTTCATCCTCGAATGTAGACAGTCAGCAACAACCTTTACCAACATTGTCAGTTAGTGCTATATTTTCATCCTCGAATGTAGACAGTCAGCAACAACCTTTACCAACATTGTCAGTTAGTGCTAAGGGATCTTCAGGTATGTTATTGTTAACCAAACATATTTACATTAATTCTGAAATTACTCATTACATGTTTAGTGTGTTTTTCTTATTATGATTTTTTTTTGTTTTCAGGTTCCAATAATGTCATTAGAAAACGAGGTAGAGGGATCACAAAATGAGTTGACTTACAACGGATGAATGTTGCAATGAACAGTTGTCTGTGACCATTGACTCCATGTAACTTTGCCCTTTGGATAAGATCTAATCTACAAAATTGTCTAGTGAGTTAGGTGTCGTTGTAAGGAATGAATTGCCTTGCCTTCAGTATGGCAGTCAGTTGAAGGAAGACAACTTGCTCCAAAATGCTTTAGATAAAGTTTCGGTAATATTTCAATTCATTTGATTAAATGTATTGCAATTTTACTTACCAAAAACAGTAACTTAACTTAT
>JANIPN010724234.1:0-10998 GCA_027478595.1 Erythroxylum anguifugum
TGATTATGTCTAATTAAATGTAAAATGAAATGGAATGTGAAAAAACAACAATTCTAAAAAATAATTCAAAATTTTGAATTACTTTCATTATTTTACAATAAATTATTATATTTAGATAATTATTATATATATATTATAGAAATAATTAGAATATAATAAAGATATATATAAACTAAAATGGATAAGATGTAAACAAAAAAAAAGCTAAATTAAATAATTGCAACTGTATAATATGACAATGAACTATTTTGTAATTTTAAAAAATTAGGGATTATTTTATAAATTTTAAAAAATACCCGAAATGGTACCCGGTATTAACCGGTACCAGTACAATACCACACCAGAACCCAATTCGATACCAAGATCAGTACAATATTCGTAACGTCGAGCAAAGCAATATGTTAGGAAAAGAATAACAATGTTGAATTTGAAATAGGACTGACTAACAGCAGCCACCCTCTTTTTATGACAGTAAGACCTAATTAAGTTATTAATGATTTTGCAATATTACCACAACAACTAAAGAAACAAGATAGGAGAGTTGTTCTACTAAATATTGAGTATTGTTTATATTGATAACTTGGTTTAGTTTTAACTGTTTAAGTAAATTGAAAATTTAATTTAAATAAAGTTTTAGAAATTTCATTAATTCTACTTTAATATTCAATTATTTTATTTTATTTTATTTTTACAAAGGAGAAAACAAAAATCGAGAAAAAAACTAGTTATCCCATAGCTCTGCAATATAGAGCTTCGTGCTTGTCCCAAAGGAAAAGCTCCATCACTGACATTGGTGGTGCCCGATGATAATGTATTCCTGGGCTGGTACGGACTGCGAGAGCAGTCAGATTATCTGTACACTGGTTTCCTTCACGGTGCACATGTTAGAGTTGTATCTCCCAATCTCATTGGAGTAACTCCTTGGTACCTGTCAGCAAAAAAATATGCTCAGTTAACTCTGTCCTTGAAGAGGAAAGGATATTAATTATTCCTAGGGAATCCACTTCGACAATGACTTGGCGTACCGCATGGACCAAGGCAATGACAGTCCCAAGTGGATTCCCCGGAGTTCAGCAACTTGCGGCAATTGTTGTCCAATATGTTGTTTAAACTTGCAGCACCATTGAGTCACGAATTAATCCCCCAATTGTAGCTTTGGACGAGCTTGGTTGAATTGCCCCATTCGTGTTGAGTTTCATCCAGTTCTCTGGCGTTTTGGACCACCCTACTAGACTGCCCACCAAGAGGCCCTGATTCGGAAACACAGTTTTTCACTGCTCGTGCCCTGACCATCCACTCCACATAAGCCAATACTAATCTCATACCATTCTCCGACCAAACGAAATAAGGATCAAAAGGGCTTCTGTTACGCCAATCCCATAACATCTAGCTGGCGATGCCAAAAATAGTAGCTCATGCCCCATGTATCTTGTGAGAATGGACCATAAGGTTAGATTTTACCCATACGGTCACTTCTTGTTGAAAGAATGTCGTTTCACCCAGCACCAAGGGAAGCTTTCGCCAGAATGCTTGAACTCTTTGACAACGTGGATTGTAGACTCTTCCTGGCCACAAATGGGACAACTGTTATTTGTAGCGAGATGACAAACCCTTCTTTGTTGGTTGGTCAGGAGCTTCTGCGTACTCATTACACAAAGGAGCGCTCAGATCCGCTGAAGCCCTGCCCATTTCTAGATTAGCTCCCACAGGCTAGCATTTGCATCCGTGTGGTTGCTTTCAATGAATTCGTAGGCAGATGCGACTATGAATCGTCTATTATTAGCTGGACCCCACCTCATGGTATCCTCTGCCAATCTGTCTGTATTTAGGATTATATCTGTAAGGTCCAGACAAACTGAGGAAGGGAGGTAATGTTGGAATAAACGCCACTTCCAGGTCTTAGCTTTATTTGTCAGATCTGCAACTTTAGCATACAGAATGTCTTCGGGTATAGGAGAAATTGCCACCCGGTACAGGGGACCCCACTCCTTGGACCAATCATCCAGCTAAAAGGAGATGCGTTGACCATTACCCAACCTCCATTTTAAACCTTGTCGCACAAAATGCCAAGTGGCTAAAAGTCCCTTCCAAAAGATCGAAGCGTCGTGCCTCTCTATTTTAAAGGGGAGAAGTTGCGGGTCGAGTCGATATTTTGCACATACTAATTTGACCCATAATGCGAAAGGTTGGGTAAGCAGGGCCCAACCTAATTTTGTTACGAAAGCGTCATTGGATGACCGAATACGTTTAATACCTAAGCCACCCGCCTTTTTAGGCTGACAGACTGCCTCCTAATTGACTATGTGCATCTTCCTCTACTCTCCCGTGGAAACCCAGATAAATTTGTGCATGATTCTCTCCAAATCATCACAGAGTTGCCTCGACAGTCTCATAGTTTGCATAGTGAAGATCGGGAGAGCCGAAAGTACAAATTGGGTTAAGGTGACTCGTCCCACTAGAGACAACTGCCTAGCTTGCCACCCTACGAGTTTCTGTTGGACGTTGTCAAGGATATATTGGTAGGTGTGACGCATGGTATGCTCATGCAACAATGGTACGCCTAGATATTTACCCAGATTAGTCGTACTTTGGTTTGGTTGATACGATGTACCATGCTCGAAGGGACATTCTTTGAGAAGAAAATTCTAGTTTTATCCTTGTTAACCACCTATCCAGAAGCCTTACAAAAATCCTCCACGGTCCTTACAACTACTTCAGCCTGGGAAACCTTAGCTTCAGCAAAAAGAACCAGGTCATCGACAAAGAAAAAGTGGGATATAGGGGGCCCTGAAGGACTCAGTTTCAGGGGATTCCAAAGACCTTGTCCCATTGTACTTGAAATAAGTTGTCCAAGATGTTCCATACACAAGAAAAATAAGTAAGGTGAGATCGGGTCGTCCTGTCTGATACCTCACGTAGGCGTAAAGGGATCCGAAAGTGAGCCCTGCCAGTTTACCTGCATAGTCACTGTCGTCACACAATGCATGATGACCCAAATAAGATCCTCTGAAAGTCCTATGTCCTCTAAGGTAGTTTGAATGAAATCCCAACAAATTTGGTCATAAACTTTCCAAATCAACTTTGATTGCAAAATACCCCTTTCTTCCTTGCCTTTTGCGCATCGAGTGAATAACTTCCTGGGCAATGATAATATTATCAGTAATTTGGCGGCCTGGAATAAAACTGCATTGATTCCCCTGCACCAGCTGATTGAGGTACTTTTTCAGCCGGTTGACAATGACTTTGGAAATTATCTTGTAAAGAACATTGCAGAGACTAATCGACCGAAACTGGGTGATACTCATCAGGGAGGGAGTTTTAGGGATTAAGACTAGAATGGTATGATTTAGCTCAGTTTCCCAACGTTTCTTCCTGAATACTTCTTGAATGAACTCAGTTACTTTGGGTCCGACCCATCCCCATTGTTTTTGAAAGAATAATGCATTGAACCCATCTACTCTCGGAGCCTTGTTCGGATTCATACTAAAAATCTCATTTTTAATTTCGAGGGGGTGTATGGGTTGGGCTAAGTCTCGAAGACTTTCCTCGGAGAGGGAAGGGAAAGCGCATGAGAGCGGGAATTGGTGGCAAGGTCCCACCTCAGGAGTGTATAGCTGGGAAAAAAAGTCTCTAGCTAAATTGGTAAGTCGACTTTGGTCCGAGATTATTTCCCCCTGGGAGTTAGCGAGACTCGCGATCGTTAGTTTCTTTCTTTTGGACAGGGTGAGAGTGTGGTAGTACTTAGTATTCCTATCTCCCTTCGAAATCCAATCGCATCTGGCTTTCTGATGCCAATAGATTTCCTCCTCACATAATACCTGCAATAGTTCCCCACTCAAGTGCTCCTCTAAGGCTAACAAGGACTCCGGATTGTCCTCGTTATGGCTCTCTGGATGCCTTGCAATCTCGCTAGTATTCTTTTTTTACAAAGAAAAATATTTCCAAAATCTGAGCGGTTCCAGTGTGTGAGGTGTTGAGTGAGGTGGGCTAGCGATTTACTCATTTTCTCCTCTCCTGGAATCCAGTTCTCTTTGATTATCTCTTCAAACCCCGGATGGGTTAACCAAGCATTTTGGAATCTAAAGCTTGGGGGGTTTAAAGGGAGTGGAGGCCGATGTTTAAGGCGAAGCAATATAGGTCTGTGATCTGATCCTAGGAAAGGTAAGTGATAATTAATCGCTTGTGGGAAGGTATGCATCCATTCTGATGAGCCAAAGACTCGGTCCAGCCTAGCCTGGACCATACCTCGGCACCACGTAAACTTGGATCCTACATATCCTATGTCATGGAGACTACTCCCATATACCTAGTCTTGAAAGTGTTTGTTCATGACCCGCATTGCCCTGGCTCCTCCCCTTTTATCTGCTAACTCCAGTTTTGCATTAAAATCTCCTCCTACAATCCAAGATCTATGGACTGATCTACCTACCCAATCCAAAGCGGGCCGGAGGTGGTTCTAAGACGGCGCTTGAGGACTGACATAAACAGCGATGAACTCAAAACAGTAAGAATCATACGTGACGGAGGTATGAATAAATTGTCGGTGGGCTAAGATGATAGAGATATTAAAAACCTCTTTCCATAAAAGCCAAATCTCTCCCAAGAAACCTTCAGCTTCGACTCTGAACGAATAGTCAAACCCCAAAGTACGAATTATTTTGAGGGCCCTATTATCACTAATTCTGGTTTCCATCAAAACGAGGATACCTGGATTATAGTTTCTAAGATAGTTACACAGGATGACCTGGAAATTAGTCCCCCCTGCCCCTTGGCAATTCCAAATAAGGATTGACATAACGAAAGAAAAAGAGACTATTTAAACCGACTCAGTACCTCCTATTGGAGCGGCCTAAACCTCATCGCCCTCGGGCTGTAGTGTTTGCACTTCAATACTTTCCATCTGAGTCGGGGCGTCCGGCGTGTCTATTCTTCCTACAATATTCGAAGGGTCCGTCTGCTGAGTTGTGGAGAGATTCCTATTATTTCCGGGCTCCTCCTGGGCCTCCAAACCCTCCATCATTTAGAGTCATTCGTTGACTTCCAGGCCCCAGTCCACCAGGACCTGGTGATCACACACCATTTCTGTGTGCGAGGATATTTCGACCGCTATGTTATTGTCCAGAATGGTGGGTTATACTTGAATGCTAGGGGCACTGTCCGATTCCCTTTCTTGGGTCGTACTAACCCAAGAATTTTTGCCTCGGGTTTGTTGTGAGGGGCCTTCCTTCTGTCCTCTGGGCCCCTTCCTGGGCTTTTGTGGGACCTAATAGCCTTAAAACTTAGACTTGGTGGGGATGGTTTCTCGGATCCTAGGAAAATTCCTAGGCTTAGTTTCTGTCTAAGCTCATTTCTAGAGTAAACTTGTGGGTCTGCGTCTGCTCTCCCAGCCACTGTCTCCATCAAATCATTTCCTGTTAGCGCGGCGTATCTGGATCCTGAGTTGTGAGAAGACGCGTTGCTATTGGCCTTGGAATCCTGACGTTGTGGGCACGCCTTTTACGGTAGCCGTTGGGAGGGAGACCGCTTGTTCCTCTAGACCTGAACCCATGGCCCGAAGCCGGTGGGTGTTCTACCTGTGGGTTGTGTCTCCGCCGTAGGACTTCCCTTGCCTCCTTCGACCGCTGCTGTTTTTGGCGATGCGAGCTCAGTCGTGTTGTTATCAGGAGGTTGGGTCACGTGATTCACGTGGTGGCGTTGAGGACATACCGTCATCTCATGTCCCACTTTGTTGCACTGGTAACATAACTGCGGCAACCCTTCATATATCACCTGTAACTCTTTACCGTCTAACTCTATAGTGGTTCTCAACGGGCTGCTCAGATCTATATCAACAGTTAGGCGAGCATAGCGTCCATTAATGGTCTGCAATGTGTTCTCATCAATCCTCACTGTTTTGCCAAAAATGTTTCCCAATGTTGTGAGTATATCGGGGTGATACCTAACAATAGGGAGATCGGGAAAACGGATCCAGGTCACCGCTCGATTAGCTTGTCCCTGAGTTGGGCGAAATGAAGGCAGCCAACATTACATCGATAAGGCTTGTCAATAGATAATCCATAGGCTAGAAGTCAGTGCATGGAGGGAGTCTGTTTCATCTTTGAAGCGAACAAGGAAGAAATCGTGCTCAAGGTCGACGACTTTCATGGTGCCTCTTGGTCTCCAAAGAGCTTTTAGGCGGGTGGTAAGTGGTTGGAACCCAATGCGTCGTCCCAGGAGCTTCACCACCACCGCTGTAGACCATTGCGTATTGAGTTTTTCCTTGAATTTTTGAGACAATTGCAGTCCTCCCTGAGGTCTCTAGGTAGCTGAGTGATGTTGCCTTCCTCGGGCTCGATCGTCTCCTCGACGAGCCAGGTGATATCATCCTCAGGTACCGCAGCAGTGGATCCCCCTATTACTACTGCGCTATAGGATAGTTGCGGTGGAGTCGGAGCATCCTCTTCACACTTCCTCGTTCGTCCCCTTTTGGATATTTAAAGGTTACATCGACTTTCATAATTTTGTATATCCATGTGGTGTTATGAATTGAGTTCTAAGGAATTAGAAGTTTGGAATGGTTAATAGAGTAGTGTATATAAGGTTTGAATTGTTATTACGAAATAACCCTTAATTAGTTATTGTACGAAAGTTGTGAATTGGAGTGCAAGAGACGACTTTGTGTCTTGTATTTAGATTAAAAAGACAGATATTAATTTGAGGGATTATTGTGAGGCATTGTTACACCGACGGTGGCGTTGGCAAACAAAGAAGGAGCAAGTTTTGTAGTCTATGCATATCAAATAGAATGAAATTAAAGCCTAGTGAAAGACATTGTCCAACTCATGTCTGAATCAGACGAGTAGAAGGATCCTATTAATATTGATAGGTTGAAGCATATTTGTAAATCAGAAGCGGTAACTCTATTACCTAATGCGCAAAGTTAAACTACCAATACTAATATATATCATGAAAAAAGAAAAACGTACGTTAATTTGACTAAAGGTATATTATATTAATTCTGTTGGCAAAAAACTTGGTGCTTAAATTTGTATTTGTAGTTTTTTTTTTTCATAACCTGCAATTGTTTAACACCCAAAGACTAACATTAAACCACTTATAGGAATTCATTGATCAGAGAAGAAAAAAAAAGAAGCTGTTGATGATTGGTCTAGTAGGTAGTGGGAATGATTTCCTCAAGAAGCTCCTATTGTTGAGGCCAGGGTGGAGCTTGGATAATTGAGATTGGATTTGGAACTAAACACCAAATTAATTAGGATCTTGCAACAAGTGCGTTCAGTTCATACACTTTAATCTTTTTATTTTATTATCATAAGACTTCCCAAAACAAGAATCTGACAGATGTGGAAATCATAGCATAGCTAGCCCCCCCAATTTTTTTGTTTTTTCTGTCGAAACGTACACTACTCACAAGTATGGACAAACCATAGGCTGCAATCAACACTCTCCAAAGTAGTCCCGTCTCTTCGAGTCTTCTCCTTTCACCTACAGTGTATCCTAATTTTGGCATGTCCTCCTCAACTTATAGGTGTTCTATTAAGGGAGGATCACGATCAGATAATTACAAAAGAAGTTGACTCCTACAATCACAATTAGAAGACAATAGCATGTTAATTCGTCAAAGACCCCTGGAGAAAAAAGTCAATTCTTCTTTCCTACTAAACAATAACTTCCTATTCATTCATCACCATAATTTGTTGTATTATTTGTAAAAGTTCAAATTTTCCAAAATTTCGCATTCAACTGGATGTAATAATGATGCAATTAAAAAAATTAATGCCTCAACTTTATAATTTTTAGTTAATCTTGAATCTCTTAGATCCTAATATTATGATAAATTCAAGTGAAAGATACAATATTTCTTCCTTAAAATATTCTTACTTATATTAACAAAGGGGACTAATTTAGAAGATTCAATTTAAATTTAAATGTTAAAATACTTAATACGAAAATAATATATTTTAATGCAAATATATTGTAGAAATGTATCAATTTAAATCTAACAGAGTATAAGATTTTATTTAAAGCTTCCTTTACTAATGAACTATATTAAATATAATATCAATAGAAAAACAAACTAATAAAGGAAGAGTTTTAAAATTTTAACCAATATTAAATGGTCATAAAATCGGCATAAAGTAGAAATTGAACAACTTTAAATAGGATTAGAGAAAAACATTATTTTTGGCTATTAAAAAATTTAGAGTTTAATTAAATTAAAACCAACTGATACTAATAATAAGAGTTATTAAGGTAAATTAAACAGTTCAAAATATTCCATTTTTTAATTTGAAGTTAAATATTAGTAATGCCATTTGATAGAATAACTATTTCAAGATTATTTACCGTGGATGCTAATTTGATGAATAGGCTCCCCCCGCACAGTGCCATAGTTTTGAAAGGAAGAGGAGGTAAATATTAAATTAAAGGTTTGCCCATACATTGTGGGCAGAACAATCTTATGTGGCGAAGGGCAGCCCATAGAAATTTGTAAAAGAATATATTGTGAGTGTGGGAGGATTAGCAATTTTACGAATTCGGATTTACAATACATTCTTAGAGAGAGCTAAACCGATTGGGATTTGAATAAAGGAAAGAGGAAGAGATAAGAGAAAAAGGAGAAAGCGACCAAATCTGACGTAAAAGTAGAGCTACCTACCAAATCCTAACCCCATTTGCAACCACTTGTCTTTCTCAACCAAGTCGGTCAAACCTCTCTCTCTCCCTCATTAAGGATCGAGTCTATTGGCTTAGCCCTTATTTCTCTGCCATTCTCAATCACGTATATATTCACTCCATCCCCTCTCTGTCTCTCGCCTACTCAACTCTCATCTATCTCTGTCTTAGTCTAATCAAATGTAATAACTAATTTCTCTCTTCTGTTTTCCAAGAAATTCACACACACAACACAAACACCATCTTCCTCTTTTCGTTTTCTCATTAACAATCCATCCATGGGTCGCTCTCCTTGTTGCGAGAAAGCACATACCAACAAAGGTGCCTGGACCAAAGAGGAGGACCAACGTCTCATCGACTATATCCGTGTCCACGGCGAAGGCTGCTGGCGCTCCCTCCCTAAAGCTGCCGGTACGTGTATCATCACCATCACCAACACAGATGCCATTTGTGGTCTTAACTAACTTATGTCTATCGCCAAATCTCTCTTCTGATTTGGTTTGCTTCCGTTGATTTGTTGTGTAGGGTTGCTTAGATGCGGCAAGAGCTGTAGACTAAGGTGGATAAATTACCTTAGGCCTGACCTTAAAAGAGGGAATTTTACTGAAGAAGAAGATGAGCTCATAATTAAGCTCCACAGCTTGTTAGGGAACAAGTAAGTCTTTTGTTTTTCTTTTTGTTATCATTCCTTTTCATGCCAAACAAAAAAATCATTGCAGGGGATAGACCTTTCTTCGCTCTGTCAAAAGTACAAAGTTAAAATCTTTCAAATGCGTGAGTTCTTAATGCATTTTCTAGGTCTGGGTTTCTAAGGGATTTCGTGGCAGGTGGTCTCTAATCGCTGGAAGATTACCAGGTAGGACTGACAACGAGATAAAAAACTACTGGAACACCCACATCAAGCGTAAACTAATCAACAGAGGCATTGACCCACAAACTCATCGTCCACTTAACGACAACCATTCGACAGTCACTGTGACTACTAAGCCCACCGAATTAGACTTCAAAACCTCACCTGTTCAAGCCATATCAGAAGATATCAATCTTTTAAAATACACAGATCTCCAAACCACTTTCAAGCCTTTGAAAACAGAGACGTCAGTCGAAGAAAACAATTGCAGCAGCAGTGGGATGACCACTGACGAAGAGCAACAGCTGCTGCAGGCGCAGCAGCAGCAGCAGAGAGATTGTTACGAGGAGCAAGAAGTTAACTTGGAGCTGAGTATAGGACTGGGTCGAACACGGACTGAGTCGACTCGGTCAACATCAGCCAACTCGGCGGAGTCAAGGCTACAGCAAGTTTCTTACAGCCTGTTTGGGATTGGGAATGGGAACAGGAGAGCAGGTTCAGCTTGCTTGTGTTGGCAGCTGGGATTTCAGAAAAGTGAAATGTGCAATAATTGTGGGAGTTCTAATGGGCTCAGAAGATACTGTTAGATAAAAAGTAGGTTTGCTTTTGTTAGATATATGTCATGAATGTTTAGTTTCCAACTGTTACCTGTCACTGTAATCAATGCGTATTATGATGTATGATTGATATCATCACACTCACATATAAGGAAACATTGAAATACGTCCCAATGCAAGCATTTTCCTTTTCCTGGAATGTAGTAAGTTCTCCCATATTTTTTGTCGCTTCATTTCAAATTGAACAAGATTATTTCTTTCAATGAGGTAATTAAAACGAGTTTGTCCAAGGGCAGAACTCCGACTGTGAATTGAATCCATGCAGATTGAGAGTTTGAGACAAAAGCAAACCATTAGCAACCTTTTCTACCTCATACATCACTAGGAAGTTGTATTAAATCATGTCCTGTCCAATACAAATTTCAAAAAAGAAAAAACACAACATTAATTAATTTTCGAGTTATAATGGACGAGCATGTGTGGAACTTTTTCCATTTATGCCAAGTTTATGTGTATCAACTTCTGTTTATTGATTAATTCTCAAAAAAAAACTTCTGTTTATTGATTGGTACTCTAGACGTATATGCTTTCCCATCCATGTGCTTTTTCGCAGTTAGGGTTTGAAGACACTAAGGCTATGTTTGATTTTAGGGTTAATAATGGAATGGGATAGAACGTAACACGCTTTCATCGTTTGTTTGAAAGTTTCATAATGAAATGGAATGGACTGTGATGAAAGCGGAGAGTTTCATGTTACATTCCATTTCATCTTAAACAGTAAAAATAAGAAATCTCCGATTCGGGAGGTTTAGGATGGAACGTAAACTAATAAATACATATGACCTAATATACCCTCAATAATTCTTTTTAATATCAACTCTGACCAAATCATAATATTAATATATTAAATAGAATATA